>ML342782.1:0-262698 GCA_005239505.1 Nicotiana paniculata
TCAGGTGACTCCTTGCTTTCAAAACCTAGAGGCTGCTTGACAAATACATCTTCCTTCAGATAGGCATTGAGAAAGTCACTCTTAACATCCATCTGATGAAGAGTAGATTCCATGTGTGCAGCAAATGCTATAAGAAGTCTGATTGCCTCCAGTCTTGCCAAAGGTCTCATCATAGTCAATTCCCTCTTCTTGACTATATCCTTGAACCACTAGTTTTGCCTTATTTCTTGTAACAGTTCTATCCTCATCGAGCTTGTTTCTGAGGACCCACTAGGTGCCAAACACTGATCTATCTAGTGTCCTGGGTACCAAATGTCATACTTGACTTCTTTCAAACCGATTCAGCTCTTCTTGCATGGCATTTACCCAATCAGCATCTTGTAGGGCTTCCCCAATGTTCTTTGGATCGATCATGGATAGAAAGGCATCAAACGCACATAGATTTTTCAAGGATGATGGTGTTTTGATTCCGGATGTCAAATCTATTATGATGTTCTCAAGAGGGTGAGAACTCTGATATCTGTGTGGCTTGAGTACCAGCTGTTCATTCCTAGACAATTCCATGGTGTCTTGTTGCTATGGAGCAGGATCAGGGCCAGGTTGCATATGTTGAATTCCCCCTGTCATGTTGCTTGGGGTAGTTGAACCTGGTCCATCACATGTTCCACCTTCCATGTTTTTTTCAATGTTTTCACTGCTTCTCACTAGTCCAAGCTCCTCATCTTCTGGTTCCTGTCTCTCAGCAAGAGTGTTAGTTTCATCAAAGACAACATGTACACTTTCTTCTACACACATAGTTCTTTTATTATACACTTTATAAGCTTTTCTATGTAATGAATATCCTAAGAATACTCCCTCATCACTTCTGGGGTCAAATTTTTCCTAGGGAATATTTACCATTATTATGCACAAAACACTTGCATCCAAAAGCCCTAAGGTGGAATACGTTAGGCTTTCTCTCTTTAAGTAATTCATAGGGAGTTTTCTCTACCAGAGGTCTGGTCATTCATCTATTGATTATGTAATAAGAAATGTTTATTGCTTCAGCCCAGAAGCTGTGAGGTAGTTTGCTAGATAGAAGAATGGTTCTTGCCATGTCTTCAAGAGTTCTGGTTTTTATTTCAACAACCCCATTTTGCTGTAGGGTTCTAGGAGCAGAAAAGTTATGATTGACACCATGTTCATCACAGAACTCAGCAAACTTAGCATTCTCAAATTCAGTACCATGGTCAGATCTTATTGATGCTAGTTGATGTCTTAATTAATTTTGAGTTTTCTTGACAAATGAGGTGAACATATCAAATGCTTCATCTTTAGATGCCAGGAATAAGGTCCAAGTAAACCTTGAATAATCATCAACTAACACCATCACATATCTCTTACCACCTCTGCTCAGAGTTCTCATAGGACCACACAGATCCATATGAACCAGTTCCAACGTCCTAGTGGTACTGACTATTTTCTTACTTTTGAAAGAAGACCTTACCTGCTTCCCCCTGGAACATGCCTCACAAACTTTGTCTTCCTTGAACTTAATGTTAGAAAGCCCTACCACTAAGTCTTTAGAGACTAGTTTGTTTAGCTGATTTAGACTTGAGTGACCAAGTCTTTTGTGCCACAGGAGAGGATCACTATCCAACACACTTAGGCAAGTGAGTTCATTTTCAGACAGTGTGGACAAGTCTATGACATACAAAAAGAATCAGGGGTTAATTTTAAGAACCCAAACTAGTTTGCTTTTCTATGAGAGAATGGATGAATCAAATTTTTTCTGGCCCAATTTGGTAGCCAGTTTTTCTTTTTGACAAACCTCTCATTTTTTTGANGGTGCAGATTTTATTCTCAGGGAGAGTGAGATACTTGCTTTTGGGATTCCACTTGGGCAATTGACTTCCAAAGACAATCCCTCTCTGGTTTCTACTATGATTCTCTTGAAGTCATATCAGAGCATCAGAGGATTTATTCCATTTACAAGTTCGATTTAATTCATGTTTGACTTTTCCAAGTTCTTCGTTAAGAGTTCTTATTTGTTCATCCTTGGCATACATCTTATATTTAGTTTTCCCATGTTTTCTTCTAACATGATATGAGAATAATCAACAACCTTTTTACTGGATCCTAGCTTTAGCTTTAAGTTTTAAGATTTTAGTTCTAGAATCTCAGTTTCAAGTGGATGAACCTGGTTCAACAAGTCAGTGTTTTTCTTTTCAGATTCACTGACTCTGATTTCCAGGTTCATGCACTTTGCTTTTAGCATTGCACATTCTTTAGATAGTTGATCCTTCTCTTTGGTTGTTTCCTCAGAATCATCTATGAAATCAAGTAGCAACTCAGAGAGTTTTTCCTTAGATAGGAACTTTACTTTGTTTTTAAGATGGGAGATGCTTACCTATGGTTCTTCATGTGATTCCTCATCAGATTCTCCAATTTCCATGAGTGCCTGATCTTCAGTCTCCCCATCTTCTGATTCCTCATCTAAACTTTCCCCCCAAGCAGCAACCATAGCCTTTGTTGTGGTTTTCTTCAGTTGGACATGTTCCTTCTTCCTGTTCCTTCTTTCATATCTCTCCTTTTTTCATTCTACTTCCCACTGAGGACAGTTTTTGATGAGATGGTCAGTCTTACCACATTTGTAGCATCCCTCATTGGTTGGCCTTTCTGGAGTTTTTGCTTTGTTGTAGTTTCCTCCTCTAGAGATGACCTTCTTCCTCATGAGAAATTTTTTGAATTATTTGGTAATCATGGCCATCTCATCATCCTCCTGATCTGCTCCCTCAGTGATTCTTAATGCTAGACTCCTCTCCTTCCTTGGACCATCCATCTACATTGTCTGCCTTCTGAGTTCATAGGCAGTGAGGTTTCCAATAAGCTCATCCAATCTCAGGGTTGCCATATTTTTGGATTCCTGGATAGCAGTGATTTTGCTTTCCCAGGAAATAGGCAAGACCCTTGTCAGGATCTTCTCAACCCTGTCCTCTTCAAGAATGACTCTTCCAAGAGACTTCAGTTCATTGGTCAAGGTTGTGTACATATCTTGGATAGTCTCTCCTTCGTTCATAGTGAAGTTCGTATACTGAGAGTATAGTAGAGTACCTCTTGACCTTTTTGCCTGAGGTGTTCCTTCATGGGCTACTTGCAAGGTATGCCAGATCTCTTTGGCAGTGGTGCAGCTTTGGATTCTGCTGTACTCATTTGGACCTAGTCCACACACTAGCCACTTTTTGGCCTTTGCATTCTTCTCCCATTTCTTCAGATCCTCAGCAGTGCAGTCAAATGTAGTCTTTGGTACATCTATACCTTCAGCAGTCTTCATCATAGTAGCTAGAGGACCATCAGTGACTATGTCCCAGAGTTCATAGTCTTCTCCAATCAGGTGGTCATTCATCATGTTTTTCCCCCAAGAGTAATACTGGCCATTGAAGAGTGGTGGCCTTGCAGTTGATTGACCCTCCCAGTTTCCAAGTGGTGCACTCATCTTGATCTTCTCCAAGGTGTTAGCCTTTAAAGGATAACCTACTCTGATACCAATTAATTTTTTAGATGTCAATACCACACAAGAAGATAGGTTAATTTGTGTGGTATCCAATTTTTCGAGTGTTGTCTCTCTAGAAAAACCTGGTTCTTCTTGGTGTTCCAACTTCTACTGTTGCGGAATAATAAAAGAAGTAAAGTAAAAACACAGAGATTTTTACATGGAAAACACCTGGCTCAAGAGGTGAAAAAACCACGACCTACTCCTCAGTAGGATTTGCTCAAACTCTTCACTAAAACTCTTAGCCAAACGGACTTAAAATATAAACTCTTTTGTAATCCTAGGACTAACTCTAATCCCTTCGTAGTAACAAGCCTCTAGATATTTTCTACAAGCTTCAAGTTAACTCTAACATGAACAATGTGTACCTATTACAATTGCTTTTATGAAAGCTGAAAAGATAAGATATTAAATCGCCTACTACAACCAACTAGACTCAATGACAAACAAATGGAACTGGTTCTTCTAGCTGGTCTGTAGCCTTTGTATCGCACAGTAATTCTTCTTGCAAAATCTCTAGGAATTTTGCTTTCAGATCTTGATTCACTTCTGCACTTGTGCGTTCTTAATTCAAGCAAGAATACTTAAATTATTTATAGAGTCAGTTGCTGAGTTTGTCGTTCAGTTCTGGTACAACTCTACCTGGGATAAAGATTCGTATTAAACTCAACTTCCTTCCTTCGATATTGTCCTTGCTGAATTCAACTTCTATTCTCTTATCAATTTGCAACATTTTCGCATTAGGAGACACTTTCTTTATTCATTGATACTTCACAATTGCATTCATATCCTATGCATATACGGTTCATGTGACAACGCGTCAAGTCAAGTATGTGTGCTCTGATGGACCTGGTTCAACTGGTCAGACATTTGTCAATCTTCATAACTATACAGTGACTTGGGTCAACAACTATGAAGCCAGTGAGGAATACTGGGATAGACCATATTGGATGCCAACTCCTTCAGGAAAGTTCAGTGTTAGCAATGCTTGGCAAATACTAAGACATAGGGCTTATCCTAATCAGGAGTTCAAGCTAATGTGGATAAAATGTGTGCCATTCAAGATATCATTCTTCTTGTGGAGATTTTGGAGGCAGAAAATAGCCACTGATGATATGTGGAGGAAGCAAGGGAAAATGGTGATGTCTAGATGTTGGTGTTGCCAGGAGCCTCAAGAGGAGACTATAGAGCACATAATTGTAACTAGTCCTACTGCCTCAAAGGTGTGGAAGTTGTTCATGGGAGCTGCTGGAATTACTGTTCCTTTGATTCAGTTGAAACAAGTTATAAGGCATTGGTGGAATGCACAATGTTGTCCAAAGTTGAAACCATTGTTCCAGGCAGTTCCAGCTATCATCACTTGGGAGCTTTGGAAGAAAATAAATGCAGGTAAACATGGAGGTTCAGTGTCCACAAATAGGGTGATTCATGAAGTAAATAGGACATTGCATCAATTGGCAAGGGTGAGGTATGATTGGTTGTATAATATTACATTGTTATGGACATATATGATCCAATTCTGTGAAGGTTACAAACACATATTCATCACAAGGAGAGTAACATGGCAGCTTCCTCATTATGGTTGGTACAAGTGCAATATTGATGGGTCATCAAAGGGAAACCTTGGTCCTAGTTCACTAGGCTTTTATGTGAGGAAAGATGAAGGAGATTTGGTGTATTCTAGGGCACTGGACTTGGGGGTGACTACAAATGTGGTAGCTGAAGCAAAGGCAATACTTCGGGGGTTGGAATATTATGTGGAGAATGAGCTTCATCCCCTCATCTTGGAGACAGATTCATAGGTGATGAAGAAGGTGATTGAAGGTGAATGGGATCCTCCATGGGCCATAGTTGCAGATGTGCAAAAAAATAAACACATGAGGGACAACTTCAATGTGATCTTTCAGCATGTGTTTAGAGAAGGCAACACAGTGGTAGATTTTATTGCTAACGTTGTTTTTTCTTTTGCAGGTAAAACTGAATTTCTTTATTTTTCTGAACGGCCTAGTGCATGGAGGAGGTTGATCAATCTAGACAAGTTTCAAACTCCTAATCTTAGGGTTAGGATTGCTAAGAGAAGAACACCAGACTAATGGCTACACATGGTTTGATTTTGCACTTGCCTGCTTGTCTCTTTTGGTTTTTATCATCGTGTAAGCTATTATGGTATTCTCCCAGTGGTATTAGCATGGTTACATGCTCATTCTGGAGGTGCCTTGATGGTGAACAAGAGCTTTCACATGTGCAGGTTGTGGACAATGTTGTATTTCTTAATTATGATTTGTCCAATTGTTAATCACAAGTCTAAGGACATTGTTTGGATTGCTTATTGTTAACTTCATGGTTACAAGGCTATTGAGCATGTTCTGGATAGATGGTTGTTGCAACACAATAGCTGGGATCCAAATACCTCATTAGGATGGTTGTTTTTATATGTGTGTATTTTCAGGATGTTATTCAGTGGTATTGGTGTGTTTACATGCCTAATCTGGAGACATAATGGCAGTGCCTATATCTTCCCTGAATTGAGGTAGCACTTAGGCACTCTTAATTTCATCATTGTTTGTGAGTGCAGTCCTTCACTTTCTCTTGTTAGTTTGAATAAGCATATATGGTCTTCAGATCCTTATGAAGGTTCCCTTATTCTTGTTGGTATGCTTTGTATTGTCATGACATTATCCAGTGGTATTGGCATGATTTCATGTCCAGTCTGGAGGTGTTATGGAATTTCAAGCATAAGGTGTTTTATTATGGTTATTACACCTCTCATAAGGTATATATTGTGCTTTGTTTTAGCTCATCATATGCAGGGGAAACAAAGAGGTTTTGGCTTCATTGATCATGCAGTTAATAGCCTACATGGAGAGTTGGTCATTCCTAGTAGATGGTGTTGTTTAGAGATTCATGCTTGACTTGTCCTTTGGAAAGCAAAACTTGGCGCCTGGTGAGAGCATTAGAGGTGCTACATTGAGGTTTTGCACTTGGCTTATGGATCCACTCTCCATCTCATGTGGGGAGTCGACTGATTCATTATGGGTAAAAATTAGCTTATTTCATTTTTCTAGCTATAGCATTAGTTCTAGCTTAGCATTTTTGAGGTTTGTGTTGCCAAATTGTAAACTTTGGATCCTTGTTTTTATTTATTTATATATTAGCCACTAGGCAACCTGCCTAGTGGTATATTTGCTAAAAAAACAAGCCTGAACCTAACTTTTTGGTCTTTACTTCATCTCCTTCATTGGAGCCTTTTATCTGCAAATGCACTTTGAAGAACTCAAGAAATGAAGGTCAATCTCTATCTGCACATCCACATTGATAAACCTAAGAAAATAAAGATTAAATCTCCATAAGAGTAAAAGATACAACATGTTTATATTTTTTATCACTTACATTTTGTTATTGTGCTTTGTTTTAGCTCATCATATGCAGGAAACAAAGAGGTTTTGGATTCATTGATCATACAGTTAATAGCCTACATGGAGAGTTGGTCATTCCTAGTAGATGGTGTTGTTTAGAGATTCATGCTTGACTTGTCCTTTGGAAAGCAAAACTTGGCGCCTGGTGAGAGCATTAGAGGTGCTACATTGAGGTTTTGCACTTGGCTTCTGGATCCACTCTCCATCTCATGTGGGGAGTCGACTGATTCATTATGGGTAAAAGTTAGCTTATTTCATTTTTCTAGCTATAGCATTAGTTCTAGCTTAGCATTTTTGAGGTTTGTGTTGCCAAATTGTAAACTTTGGATCCTTGTTTTTATTTATTTATATATTAGCCACTAGGCAGCCTGCCTAGTGGTATATTTGCTAAAAAACAAGCCTGAACCTAACTTTTTGGTCTTTACTTCATCTCCTTCGTTGGAGCCTTTTATCTGCAAATGCACTTTGAAGAACTCAAGAAATGAAGGTCAATCTCTATCTGCACATCCACATTGGTAAACCTAAGAAAATAAAGATTAAATCTCCATAAGAGTAAAAGATACAACATGTTTATATTTTTTATCACTTACATTTTGTTATTGTTGGAAACTTTTTAGAGTGGTAATAGATGAAGAAGGTGGGTTTATTTCTCACTATTTTTCCAAAAATCCGAAAATAAATCATATAACATTAAGAAGAAGAAATGAGCAAAAATTCAGTATGAGAATTTAATTGTTGAAACATTTGTTGAAGTAACATTACAAGGAATGAATGGTATAAGTTTGTGCAACAATTAGAATTCGGGAAACATGTGGAGAAGAAAAGGTTAGCTTTGAGAGCAATTTAGAGTAAAAATAATGGGAGTGATAGTAGCACTAAATTATTTGAAAAGGTAATGTGAAGGAATCCAAGATCAACAATTTATAGAGGTTGATTGGAAGATATTACAGAGTTCTTTGGTAGGAGGGTTTATGAAGCCTATGCAGCTAAAAGATCTAAAGGTATGGTTATGTTTGTATCGATTGAAGACTTGAACTTTGGGGAGGGGTCTCTAGGGATGTTGAATAAGGGTTTTATTTCTAGGGTGGGTACTTGGTACCCGGTCGGGTTAGTGTAAAAATAAATCCTGATGAACCAAATGGCTTGAATGGTTGCCACGTGGCCCCTCCGTTAAATTGGGAGTATATTTATTCAATAGTAAGATGGTAGGGGCATTTTCGTTTGCTTAGTATAACAGAGGGTAACTTTAAAAAATTTCAAAAGTAAAAGGGTAGTTTTGACCCTTTTTCGTTAAATGCAGTCGCGTGAAAAATGGAACACAACGCATTAGCAGCGAAACTGTAGCTACTGCCAGTAAATATGGATATTGTAACTATAACATGTTAATAGACACCTAACTATAGTGATTTCTGAAAATTCCTCAAATATTAATAGCTCTAACTCTCTGATATTTTATATTTCAATACCACACTAGGGGGAGGGGATGATTTGTGTGGTGTCCAATTTTTTGCGTTCACAGATTATAAAAAAACTGGTTCTTCTACGTGTTCCTTACACTACACTTACAGAATAATAAATGCAAAAAGTAAAGAACACAAGTATTTTTATATGAAAAACACCCAGCTCAAAAGGTGAATAAACCACGACCTACTTCCCAGTAGGATTTTTTCCAACACTCCACTAAATCACTGAGCCAAAAACAACGTTTACAAAACTCTTGTAAACCTAAGGATAACCTCTAACCCTTTGTGGCAACCAGCCTCAAGTTGTTGCAACAACTTCAACTTAACTCTAGTTTGAATAATACAACTCAAAGGGTAACTACCCTACCGATCATTTGAGCTAGCGTGTCATTCGACTGTTTGAGACCTTGGGTAGCTTCACTTCATGAATTATGACTTGGACGCGTAGTCGGAGTTGATTCGGATGGAAAGTTCTCATTTCAGAAGCTTTAAGTTGTAAAAGTTGGATGAGGTTTGACTTTTGAGTGAACGATCTCGTAATCGGGAGTATAGAAAGTTGGCATTTTGGAAGTTCTAGAATTTCATAAGTTTAATTTAAAGTGGATTTTGATGTTATCGATGTCCATTTGGAGTTTCAAACCTTGGAAAAAGGTTTGTATCGTGATTTGTGACTTGTGCATAATGTTTGGAGTCATTTCAAAATGTTTGAGCGTAATTCGAACGCGTTTGGCGAAGTTTGAATGTTTGAAAATTTAAAGAAAGGTTTTGATCGTCGATTCGTAGTTTTGATGTTGTTTGGCGTGATTTGAGGCTTCGACTAGGTTCGTATCGTATTTTGGGATGTGTTGGTATGTTTGGATGGGGTCCCAGGGTCCTCGGGTTTGAAACGGATTGAAATTTGGATTTGAGGAAATGCTGAAGAATGTTGAAGTCTGGTGTCATTGCACCTGCGGTGGTTCGGTCGTAGGTGCAGACACACATGTGCGAGGGAGGTCGTCATAGAAGCAGAGAAGGCCATCCAGGGGAAGGGTCGCAGGTGCGTAGCTTTGGTCACATATGCGCAAGCACAGACGCGAAACGTTGGGCGCAGAAGCGGGAGAAGGGGCATGAGCGGAAGTGGATCGCACCTACGATGTCACAGAAGCGGGAAATGTTTTCGCAGGTGCGAGGCATCGTGCTTGGCTGATTTTCTGCAGAAGCGGAGGCGTGGTCCCAAAATACCGCCGCAGGTACAGCATTTTGTCCATAGGTGCGAGATTATCGCTGGGCAGCAGGGTTCTTTAAATCGAGATTTAGCTCTCATTTCTCTCATTTTCCACTTAGATGGACGAATTTGGGGAGCTATTTCGGGGGGGGGCAATTTTCATCGAGAAACTCGAGGTAAGTGATTTACTCCTATTACAATTTAAATACATGGATTATACAAGGATTTAAACATAGAAACTAGGTGAAATTGTGAGATTTTGAAAGAAACCTAGAAATTTGTATTTTTGGAATTTTTACCATGAAATTGGACATGGAATTAGGAATAAATTATACATTTGAGTTCGTGGTGTTATAGGTATTTTATCTTTAAAAATATTTGGAATCCGGGCATGTGGGCCCGAGGGTTGACTTTAATTGCTTTTCGAGCGGGGTTGGGAATTACTATAAATTGATTAATTATAACCATTGGAGTATATTTTGATTGAATTTCACATTGTTTGACTAGTTTTGCATCGTTTGGATTTGAATTGAAGAGTTAGAGAGGCGTTGGAGCCGGTTATGGAACTTCGGAGCGAGCTAAGTCCCCTGCCTAACTTTGTAATTGGAAACTACCCCCTAGGTGATGTAATTATTATGTTCTATCATTTGTGGGTGCTACGTATGCATAAAGTGGCGAGAGTTTGTACGTATCTAATGCGTGTTTATTTCGGGATAGACTTAGGACTTTACCATGTAATATTTGAATTCATTCTGCTGGCTTAATTAATTGATATTATAATTGAACTTGATTTAGAAATATATACATATATATTAGGCTGAGCCTTATGTCCTTGAGTTGTTGCCAAGTTATTTACGAAACGGTAAAGGTTATACTCACCTTGTGTTCATAAACTGTATCGTAATATCGTGTCTCGTAATTCGATAATTCATTTCCTTTCTTGCGGAGCGGGCCGAACGCATCAAAAGGATCATGTACCACACTCTCATGGGAGCAGTTCGTTCGCCTCGAAAATATAATAGATGCATCTATGGTTCGTGCCACTCGACCCTCGGTAGCGTACACGATATGATGGAATCGGGCCGATCGCCTCGGCAGTATCATATTCTTTTTGAGATATGGCCGTACGACCTCGGCATAATCGTGCGTTATATCGCTAGCAATACGAATAATCGTGAGATTTTCCTTCCACTGTTGCCTTGCATTTTATATGGGAATTCCTATCCGTTTGTTATTGACACGTGATATTTCCTAGTTGTCGGGGTAGAATACAAGGTTTAGAAATTGATGTCGTTAAAATAAATTTTGAAAGATTGTGTTAGTTACAAATTTACCTCACTACTATTGTTGTACTCTTATATGTCTGTGATTTACCATATTGATTTATTGGATCAGTAGTAAGTGTCGATGTTGACCCCTCGTCACTAAATATGCAGGATCTGACAGGTCCTTTGATGATCATCTTGGTGCGTAAACGCAACTATTGAGGAGAGTTCATGTAAGCTACATTCCAGGCTACACATCGCAGTCCACAGAGTCTCCATCGTACTATTTATTTTATCATGTCTTATTTACATTCTAGACAATGTTGTATTATTATTGTACTCCTTAGTCAATACTCATGCATTTGTGACACCGGGTGTTGGGGGTACCTACTGGGTGTTCATTATTGTAGTTCACGTAATTATTACCATTCACCTTGTAATTTATATTATACGGAAGTTGTAAAACAAAATCACGGGTTTTCTACAAGTAGTAGATTTTACACTACTTATTCAATGGGATTCATGATTTCGAAAATAATAAAATGAGTAACTAAGTTGATTAAGAACCATTGGCTTGCTTGACAGTGGCATTATGTGCCATCATGACCTATAGTGGATTTTAGGTCATGACAGCTTGGTATTAGAGCACTATGTTCACTTGGGTCTCACGAGTCATGAGCAAGTCTAGTAGGGTCTTACGGATTAGTACAGAGACGTTTGTACTTATCTTTGAGAGGCTACAGGGCTGTTAAAAGTACTTCCCTTCTTGATTCCTCATCGTGCGGTTTAATTCCATTGAAACTTATGCCTTCACTTCCTTCCTACTCAATCTTATGCGACGTGGAGAGCTTGTTATCAATTGGGCATCGAGGAGTTGTAGTGGTACTACAGGCGTGGTGCAGCTTGTTCCTTCATGCGCATTCGGGCATGCTATTATCGTCGCCTTGCGGAAGGGTGTTCTGTCGCTTCAGCTCAGTATCTGTATTTCCTATGGTTTCAAGGCTATGCACAGATTATTATGATGTTCATGCGTTGTTATCCCACAGTGTTGGTGTAATGGTAGGGTGCTTGTTTATGTGTCGACGTAGTGAATGGCTCGAAGGGAGGATTTCTCAGTGCATGGTTTAGAGGTTCGACATTTAATTCCAGTGGAAGAAAGGCAATCGAACTATAAATGTTTAGGCTTTGGTTGACAGAGTAACGAGACTTGATATTTTCGAGCATGGTGGAATTCTTATTTGTGATGTGGTTTCGTCTCCCTTGTTTGAACAAATTAAGGTTTGCCAGTGTTATGATCTTCTTTGATTTGCCTTCGAGGCAGGGTGTTGTGAAATGATTCCTAAGAAGCAGTTGTTAGAGATGGCGATGTGTAGCGGTTCAGAATTGAATTGATGTTCTAATGCTAATGGCTCGAGAAAGATGATCTTCGAGGAGGCTTAGAGTTGGTAGCAATTTATTAGTTCAGGTGCTACAGAGATGGGTTTTGATTTGAGGCATCATTTGGGCAGCGAAGGATGAATAAGGACAAGGTGTCTCGTGGTGGTTCAATTGCTAGCAGCTCAAATATGAAAAGCAGATGTCGAGAAGTTTCTTAAAGGAGATGGTTTAACCAAAGTGGGAGTAGCAGAGTAGAATATGGACTCTATAGTAGGATAGCCACATGCCCTGAGAAAAGTTTATAGCGATTTGAGGATCATTGTGGACAGCGACTAAGTCTATGGATTTTATTTAGAATGGTGGCTACTGTGCTGAGGAAGGTTGAATATGACGGAAGGAAGCTGGCTTGGAGTTTACGAGCGCAAAACCGACGTATAAACTTAGTCTTGCTAGTCGAATATAGTAAAACTGTCACGACCAGATTTGACCCTCTGAAAGGTGTCGTGACGGCACCTAGTCTTTATGACTAGGTAAGCCTAATATTACGAAAAATATAAAGAAAACACAAAATTTAAAAGATAAAACAGCATATTGTGGATAACAAAAAATAATGCCACTTGGCATATACAAAAAAATAATTTCTCGAGACCCGGAATTGCTAAGTCACAAGCTTCTATAATATATTGTGGCTCTATACAAAAGTCTGAAGATACATAAGAAGACTCTAGAGGATGGAGTAGAAGGGGACTTTGAGGATTCTATGGATGTGGCAGAAATACCTTGTAGTCTCCTAGAATCAGCAGCAAATACTATCCTCGAGGCTGATAGCTCGCACCTGGATCTGCACACGAAAACATGTGCAAGAAAGAGCATGAGCACACCACAATGGTACCCAGTAAGTTCTAAGCCTAACCTCGGTCAAGTAGTGACGAGGTCAGGTTAAGGTCCTACTGGAGTAAATATAATCAATGTAAAATAGTAAAGGAGATAAGTAAATTCTACAGTAAATAGTTAAAGAAAACGTTCGAAAAATTAACCGTCAAGGGAGCCCTTGGCTCAGAACAAGGTAAAGTCAAGGTGAAATCTCACGGGATACTGTCCCGTAGTTCCAACTGATTATACAGTGCAGGGGGATCTCCTGGAATACGTCCATAGTCCCAAAGTAAATATGCAGTACAGGGGGATCTCCTGGAATAGGTCCATAGTCCCAAAGTAAATATGCAGTACAGGGGGATCTCCCGGAATACGTCCGTAGTCCCAAAATAAATATGCAATATAGGGGGATCTCCCGAAATACGTTCTTAGTCCCAATTTAAATATGGATGCAAGATAAAATAACAGATATGGCATCGAATTTCTACAGTTCATACTAATCACAGATAAGGAAAGTAGGAATTTAACTAAACATGGCGCACAGAAAGTCAAATAAGCAATTAAACACGTAAGCATGCTTTTGTAATCTAAGCTAAACAATTTAACATATTAGTGTAATTTAATAGAAGAAGAACGATTTATGTTTTAGGAAAGAAAATGGGTTTTTTTGCAATAACGGCCACGAGTATCCAACTCCGAACAACCCGGATCTATTCAAATAAATTGCGTAATGTAAATATAACTACAAGCAACTAGTTCAACAAATCAATTCGAAGCTAAAACGCGAAATTAGGAAAATCACCCCAAAAAGTCCCTCGGGGGACACTCCTCGAAATCGGATAAAATTTACAAATTATGAACACCCGTTCACTCACGAGCACACTCGAACAAAAATCATCAGAATCTGACGTCAAAATCTCACTAAATTCTCGGATTTTCAATTGGGGAACCTTTTCCCCCATTTCCAAGCTTTTACCCCCACATTCTTAATTAAAAGAGGAAAACAACAATAGATCATTTTATTATGATAAAAATAGAGTTAGAATTCGTTACCCAATGACTCTCCTTCAAAAACCCTCGAGAAATCGTCTCTCACCGAGCTCCAAATCGATTTTTGTGTTATGAAATTTCAAACCCTCGAACTTCCTATTTCTGCCCAGCATTTTCCGCATCTGCGGTTCATGGGGCCGCACTTGCGGTCCCGCACCTGCGTAAAAAGCATCGCATGTGCGAAAACAACTTATCCGGGCTAGGGCTGCCTCTGCGGTCACTGGGCCGCATCTACGATTTTGCATCTGCGGTTCCCTAGCCGCATATGCGGTCCCTGATGCCTTGGCCCATGTTCTCTTCTGCGATTACCAAGCCTCTTTTGCGGCGCCGCACCTGCATTCCAACATCCCCAGGTGCGAAAACAATAGGTTCAGCATACCATAAAATTGCTTGAGTCCAAAATTCTTCCCGTTGAGCATCTGAAATACACCCGAGGCCCTCGAGACCTCAACCAAAACTACCAGCCAGTCGTATAACATCATTTGGACTTAGTCGAGCCATAAAACCACATCGAATAACATCAAAAACAAGAATTAAACATGAATTCAAGCCTAAGAACTTAGCATTTTTCCAAAATCTACAAACGATGCCGAAACACGTCAAACCTAGTCCGAATGACCTCAAAATTGACACATATGTCACAAATGACACTAAGAACCTACATCCACTTCCAGAATTTCATTCCGAGCTCGATATCAAAATTTCCCCTATCGGCAGAAATTGCCGAAAATCTAACTTTCGCCATTCAAGCCTAAATCTACTAAAAATCTCCAAAACATATTCCAGACATGCTCATAACCCCAAAATCACTCAATGGAGCTAATGGAGTCTACGAAATTCCATTCCGGGTCCGTCTTCACATAGTTCTGGCTACCGTCCAATCTCTAAGGCTTAAACTCATAATTAGGGACTAAGTGTCCTAAAACTCTCCAAATTCCATAACTAATCACTCCGGCAAGTCCCAATAGCAAAAACAAACGTGGGAAAAGTGGTTATTAGGGGGAACATGGATCTAACTCTCAAAATGACCGGTCGGGTCGTTACATTCTCGCCCTCTTAAAATAATCATTCATTCTTGAATGAGTAATAAGACATATCTGATGCTGCAAAAAGATGAGGGTATTGGTTGCGCATATCCTGCTCAGTCTCCTAAGTCGCCTCCTCGACCGGCTCACTCATCTACTGGACCTTTACTAAAGCAATATTCTTTTACCTGAGCTTTCTGACCTGCCTATCCGAAATGGCTACTGGCTCCTCAACATAAGATAGATCCTTGTCCAACTGGACTGAACTGAAATCCAATACATGAGCCGGATCATCGTGATACTTCAGGAGCATATAAACGTGGAATACCAGATGAACTCATGCTAGGCTGGGAGGCAAGGCAAGCTCATAATAAACCTCCCCAACGTGCCGCAATATCTCAAAAATACAACCTCGGACTCAGCTTACCCTTATTCTCGAACCTCACGACGCCCTTCATAGGCGATACCGAAGCAAACCTCAATCACCAGTCAAAAATGCCAAATCACGAACCTTCCGATCCGCATAACTCTTCTGCCTGGACTGGCCTGTGCGAAGTCTCTCCTGAATCACCTTTACCTTATCCAAGGCATCCTGGACCAAGTCTATACCTAACAACCGAGCCTCGCCCGGCTCAAACCATCACACTGAGGACCTGCATCGCCTATCGTATAAATTCTCATACGGTGCCATATGAATGCTGGACTGGTAACTGTTATTATAAGCAAACTCTGCAAGTGGAAAGTATTGGTCCCATGACCCTCCAAACTCCATCACACAGGCACAGAGCATATCCTCAAGAATTTGAATTGTGCGCTCGGACTGACCGTCCGTCTGAGGGTAAAAGGTTGTGCTCATCTCCACCCTAGTACCCAACTCCTGTTGAACGGCTCTCCAGAACCGTGATGTGAACTGTGTACCTCTATATGAAATGATGGATACTGGAATACCGTGAAGGGGGACAATCTCTCTGATATAAATCTCAGCCAACCTCTCTGAGGAGTACGTAGTCAACACTAGAACGAAATGGGCTGACTTGGTCAGTCGATCCACGATCACCCAAATAGCATAGAACTTTCTCAAAGTCCGAGGAAGTCCAATCACAAAGTCCATGGTGATCCATTACAACTTCCACTCTGGGATATCTAACCTCTGGAATAATCCTCCTGGTCTCTGATGTTCATATTTAACTTGCTGGCAGTTGAGATACTCGGCCGCGAATCCAACTATATCCTTTTTCATCCTCCTCCACCAATAGTGCTGTCTAAAATCCGGGTACATCTTCGCGGCACCCGGATGAATGGAGGACCGCGAGCTATGGGCCTCCTCTAGAATCGTCTTCCGGAGCCCATCTACATTGGGAACACAGATCCGGACCTGCATCCCCATCACGCCATCATCATCTATAGTCACATCTCTGGCATCACCTCGCCAGACCCTGTCCTGAAGAACTAGAAGGTGGGGGTCATCATATTGACGCTCTCTGATGGGGTCATAAAGAGAAGACTGAGCAACCACACAAGCTAATACCCGGTTAGGCTCTAAAATATCCAATCTCACGAACTGACTAGCTAAGGTCTGAACATCCAAGGCTAAGGCCTCTCAGCTACCGAAAAATATGCCAAACTCCCCAAACTATCTGCCCGGCGACTCAAGGCGTCGGCCACTACATTGACCTTTCCCGGGTGGTATAATATAGTGATATCATAATCCTTAAGTAGATCCAACCACGTTTGCTGACGCAAATTAAGCTCCTTCTGCATGAACAAGTGTTGCAAACTCCGGTGATCAGTGTAGATCTCACAAGGAACGTCGTACAAATAATGATGCCAGATCTTCAGGGCATGTACAATAGCTGCTAACTCGAGATCATGGACCGGATAATTCTTCTCCTGCACCTTCAATTGTCTAGACGCGTAGGAAATCACCCTACCATCCTCCATCAATACCGCTCCAAGGCTAATCCTCGAGGCATCACAATATATAGTGTAGGACCCCGAACCTGTAGGCAATACTAATACTGGGGCTGTAGTCAAAGCTGTCTTGAGCTTCTGAAAGCTCTCCTCACACTCCTCGGTCCACCTGAACGGAGCACCCTTCTGGGTCAGTCTGGTCATAGGTGTTGCAATAGATGAAAATCCCTCTACAAAGCGACGATAGTACCCCGCCAAACCAAGGAATTGCAGATCTCCGTAGCTGATGACAGTCTAGTCCAACTCTGCACCACCTCCACTTTCTTCAGATCTACCTTGATCCCATCACAAGACATTATGTGGCCCAAGAACTCCACTTAATCAAGTCAGAATTCACATTAGAAAATTTTGCATACAGTCTTTTCTCCCTCAAAGTCTGAAGCACGGTCCTCAAGTGTTGCTCATGATCCTCCCGAGACCATGAATATACCAGGATGTCGTCAATAAACACAATGACGAAGGAATTAAGATAAGGTTGGAACACACTGTGCATAAAATGGATAAAGGCTTCTTGGGCATTGGTCAGCCCAAATGATATGAAAAGAAACTCATAGTGACCATGTATGGTCCTGAAGGCAATCTTCAGGATGTACGGCTCCCGAATCTTCAACTGATGATAGCTAGAACGCAAGTCAATCTTGGAAAAACCCTGGAACCCTGTAACTGATTAAATAAATCATCGATGCGAGGCAAAGGATACATGTTCTTCACTGTAACCTTGTTCAGATGTCGATAATCAATACACATACGCATAGAACTATCTTTTTTCTTCACAAATAAGATCGGAGCACCCCAAGGTGATACACTGGGCCTAATGAAACCTTATCAAGAAACTCCTGCAACTGCTCCTTCAACTCCTTAAACTCAGGAGGAGCCATACGATAGGGAGGAATAGAAATGGGCTGAAGGCCCGGCAACAAATCAATGCCGAAATCAATATCTCTATCAGGCGACATACCCAGAAGATCAGCTGAAAATACATCAGGGAAGTCCCCCACTACTGGGACCAACTCAACTGTAGGGGTATCAAAACATACATATCTCACATAGGCTAAATACGCATCACACCCCTTCTCGACCCCGCTGAGCCTTAAGAAAAGAATGACCCTGCAGGGAGTATACTCTAATGTACCTCTTCACTCTAATCTCGGTAAGCATGGCATAGCCAGCGTCATGGTCTTAGCTTGACAAACAATAATAGCATAATGGGGAGACAACCAGTCCATGCCCAAGATAACATCAAAATCTATCATACTGAGTAAAAACAATTCGGCTCTTGTCTCAAAACCCCTAAGAGCAATAAAACACGACCGATATACTCGGTCCACAACAAGAGAATCTCCCATAGGAGTAGATACATAAATAGGGGAACTCAAAGAATCCCGAGATATCCCCAAATACGAAGCAAAATAAGAAAACACATATGAATACGTAGAGCCTGGGTCAAATAATACTGATGCATCCCTATGGCAGACAAGGACAATACCTGTGATGATTGAATCTGAAGTGAAGGCCTCTAAACAGGCTGGAAGGGAATAGTACCTGGCTTGGCCTCCCCCTCTAGGGCGACCTCTACTTTGAGCTGCCTAAGAAGGTGGAGTGGCAATAGGGGCTGGAAGAATGGTTGGAGGACCCGGTGGAGAACGTGGAGCCTGATAAGTCTGTGGAGGTGCACCACTCCTGGCTCTGGATCAATCTCTAACCATGTGACGAGTGTCACCACACTCAAAATAACCTCTTTGAGGACACTGCGGTTGAGACTGACTCGGAACTGGCCTACTGGACTGGCCGGTAATAGCACCTCGAGCAGGAGGCACACTGGATACTGGCGGTGCATAATAGGGCTCCAAAGGTCTAGGAGGAGCTAGAATACTGTTGGCTGCTGGAAGAGCTGAATGAACAGGGCGACTCACAAAACCCCAACCATAGTGTGCTGCTGGTGCACGAGCTCTTGAGAAATGACCAGTCTCTCGAGACCTCTTGGCCTCTCTCCACTTTCTGTCCCGAGAAAACATGCCATATACCCTCCTGGAAATACTCACTGACTACTGATAAGTGATATCCATCTCCAAATCTTTGTCCATACTGGTCCGAACACTAGGGTGGAGTCCCTCAATGAAGCAACGAACCCTCTCTCTGATTGTGGAAACCAAATCCAGTGCATGATGAGTTAACTCATTGAAACGGACTGCATACTCCGACACAGTCATAGCACCCTGACGTAGCTGCTCAAACTCTGCGCACCAAGCATCCCTGAGGCTCTGAGGTACATACTCGCGTAAGAACATCTCTGAAAATTGAGTCCAAGTGAGTGAGGCTTTCTCTTCCGGACTACTCAGCTCATAGGCACGCCACCACTGATATGTCGCTCCCCTCAGCTGGAAAACGGTGAAAGGAACTCCAATCGTCTCCACAATGCCCATAGTGCGGAGAATACGATGACACTCCTCAAGAAAACCAAGAGCATCATCTGAAGCTAGTCCGCTGAAATTAGGTGGGTGGTACTTCTTGTACCTCTCAAGCATGAGTTGCTCTGCCTCAGAAGCAGCTACCCAGGTCTCATGCGGAACAGGATCCACCGGGGGCATAGGAATATAATCTGGGGCCTAATCAACCTGGGCCCTCTGCTCAGGAGTGCAGGATGCGGGAGTCTATGCCCCTCCCCCGGCCTGAGATGTAGCGGGGGCTATCGGAAGTAGTCCAGCCTGAGCTAGAGTGCTGAACATGCTCATGAACTGAGATAAAGTCTCTTGAAGGGCTGGAGCAGCAATAAGAATCTCCGGTGTCGGCCCTCCAACTGGAGATGTCGGGGGCTCCTCTGACACAGCTCTCGCAGGTGCTCGGGCTGCACCGCGTGGTCGTCCTCTACTCCGACCCCGGCCTCTGGCGGATCTGGCAGGGGGATCGGGTGCCTGATCATTGGTCCTTCCAGTACGGGTCTTCACCATCTGTGAGAAAGAACATAATAGAATTTTAGAATTTTTGAGGTCAAAAACTCGCACGACAAGGAAATCAAAGAAATATGATTGTTCTTAAAAGTTACATAGCCTCCCCGAAGATAAGTACGGACGTCTCTGCACCGATCCGCGAAATTCTAATAAACCGGCTTATGACTCGCAACTCCTATGAACCTAGACGCTTTGATACCAACTTTTCACGACCTGATTTGACCCTTCGAAAGGTGTCGTGACGGCACCTAGTCTTTACAACTAGGTAAGCCTAATATTATGAAAAATGTAACGAAAATACAACGTTTAAAAGATAAAACATCATATTTTTGATAACCAAAAATAATGCCACTCGGCATATACAAAAAAATAGTTTCCCGAGACCCGGAATATCGCTAAGTCACAAGCTTCTATAATATATTGTGGCTCTATACAAAAGTTTGAAAATACATAAGAAGACTCTAGACGATCGAGTAGAAGGGGACTCTGAGGATTCTGCGGACGCGGCAGAAATACCTTGTAGTCTCCTAGAATTAGCAGCAAATACTATCCTCGAGACTGATAGCTCGTACCTGGATCTGCACACGAAAATATGTGCAGAAAAGGGAATGAGCACACCACAATGGTACCAAGTAAGTGCTAAGCCTAACCTCGGTCAAGTAGTGACGAGGTCAGATTAAGGCCCTACTAGAGTAAATATAATCAATGTAAAACAATAAAGGATATAAGTAAATTCTACAGTAAACAGTTAAAGAAAATGTTCGAAAACTTAACCGTCAAGGGAGCCCTTAGCTCAGAACAAGGTAAACTCAAGGTGAAATCTCCCGGGATACCGTCCCGTAGTTCCAAATGATTATGCAGTGCAGGGGGATCTCCCAGAATATGTCTGTAGTCCCAAAGTAAATATGCAGTACAGGGGGATCTCCCGGAATACGTCCTTAGTCCCAAAGTAAATATGCAGTACAGGGGGATCTCCTGGAATACGTCTGTAGTCCCAAAATAAATATGCAGTACAGGGGATCTCCCGGAATACATTCGTAGTCCTAATTTAAATATGCGATGCAAGATAAAATAACAGATATGGCATCGAATTTCTACAGCTCATACTAATCACAGACAAAGAAAGTAGGAAATTAACTAAACATGGCCCACAGAGAGTCAAATAAGCAGTTAAACACGTAAGCATGCTTTTCTAATCTAAGCTAAACAATTTAACATATTAGTGCAATTTAATAGAATATGAATGATTTATGTCTTAGGAAGGAAAAATGGGTCTTTTGCAATAACGACACGTGTACGTACTCGTCACCTCACGTACATGGCACCCACACAACAAATAATATCAAATATCCTGAGGAGGAAGTCCCCAACACAAGGTTAGGCAAGTCACTTACCTCAACCGCTCAAATCAACTTGAAATCACGCTCTTTCCACGAGTATCCAACTCCGAATTGCCCAAATCTATTCAAATAAATTGCGTAATGTAAATATAACTACAAGTAACTAGTTCAACTAATCAATTCGAAGCTAAAACGTGAAATTAGGAAAATCGCCCCAAAAAGTCCCCGGGCCCACGCCTTGGAATCGGGTAAAATTTAAAAATTATGAACATCCATTCACTCACGAGCACACTCGAAGAAAAATCATCAGATCTAACGTCAAAATCTCACTAAATTCTCGGATTTTCAATTGGGGAACCTTTTCCCCCATTTCCAAGCTTTTACCCTCAAATTCCTTAATTAGAAGAGGAAAACAACAATAGATCATTGTATTATGATCAAAATAGTGTTAGAATTCGTTACCCAATGATTCTCCTTCAAAAACCCTTGAGAAATCGTCTCCCGCCGAGCTCCAAATCGTTTTTTATGTTATGAAATTTCAAACCCTCGAACTTCTTATTTTTGCCCAGCGTTTTTCGCATCTGCGGTTCATGGGGCCGCACTTGCATAAAAAGCATCGCAGGTGAGAAAACAACTTATCAGGGTTGGGGCCGCATTTACGGTCACTAGGTCGCATCTACAGTTCCCCAGAAGCATATGCGGTCCTTGATGCCCTGGCCCATGTTCGCTTCTGCGATTACCAAGTCGCTTCTGCAGCGCCACACCTGTGGTCCAACATCCGCAGGTGCGAAAACAACAGGTTCAGCACACCAGAAAATTGCCTAAGTTCAAAATTCTTATCGTTGAGCATCCGAAACATATCTGAGGCCTCCGGAACCTCAACCAAACCTACCAACCAGTCCTATAACATCATTCGAACTTAGTCGAGCCTTCAAACCACATCGAATAACATCAAAAAAAAGAATTAAAAATGAATTCAAGCCTAAGAACTTAGCATTTTTCCAAAATCTACAAACGATGACGAAATACGTCAAACCTAGACCGAATGACCTCAAATTTTACACACAGGTCAAAAAAGACACTATGAACCTACCAGCCACTTTCAAAATTTCATTCCGAGCTCGATATCAAAATTTCCCCTATCGGTCGAAATCACCGAAAATCTAACTTTCGCCAATTCAAGTCTAAATCTACTACAAACCTCCAAAAAACATACTGGACGCGCTCCTAACCCCAAAATCACTCAACGGAGCTAACGGAGTCAACGAAATTCTATTCCGGGTTCGTCTTCACATAGTTCTGGCTACCGTCCAATCTCTAAGGCTTAAACTCACAATTAGGGACTAAGTGTCCCAAAACTCTCTGAATTCAATAACTAATCACTCCGACAAGTCCCAATAGTAGAAACAAATGTGGGGAAAGTATTTATTAGGGGGTCGGGGCTCTAACTCTCAAATTGACCGGTCGGGTTATTACAAAAACATAATTTCGTATCCGCATGGATTGGAGTTAAATAGTATTTTCGTAGTTTATAGCTCGATTGCTATCCAAGATGATCAACAATTGAGAATCACGTGATTTAAACTAAAATTAACTAAGAGTAAAAACTATTGACTAGTGACAAATAACACAAGCAATAAGCAACAAAGGATATCAATTGGGAGAAAATAGGGTCGATATGATAGGTGCGAGATAAATGTTTGGGGATCTAACTCCAGATAACTCACTTCTAATATTCAAGTGGGTCTCTCGAATTCACTTGATTATTGATTCAACTGTTTAGTAGAAACTCCTCTCTCGATTAAGTCTCAACCTCACAAGATGAACTAATTTAAGATCAGTTAAGATATGCACGAATTTGTAGTGGATTGGTCTTTAGGAGAACCTCTCTCGATTATCCTCCTAACTAGGTTTAATCAACAATTCAACTAATCTCTTTCGATTACTAAGAAAAATTAATGACTTCAACCAACAAAATATAATGCAAAGATATCACAAGTTATGTCTCTCTCGATTATATGAACAAGTGAATATAGATGCAACAATTAAATCATCCAAAACGCTTCAATACATAACACTAGAGTTAATATAGGGATAAACAAATATCAATACACCAAATCCATCAACCCCTAAAGAGAACTACTCCATGGATATGGAGTAATTCATCATAAATATAAATAAAAGCATAACACGATCCAAACTCTTGTCTTGAGTGAGGATTGAATGATGAATTCCTTGTGCTTTGTCTTCTCCACCTTCTCTCTAGCCTCCTTAGGTCATAGATGTGTCAAAAGTCTTCAAAATACCATTTTTCCATGTATATATACCAAGTTGGGCCGGGCCCAAACACATAAACCTTCTCCTACGTGAATTGGACACTTTTCCTGGATAGGATGTGCGCAGCCACGCACCTAAAAGTGTACTCGCGCACTTGGCCGCACACTTTTCACACTGTTCTGCCCCATATGAGCTGTCAGTGCGCGACTGTGCACTTGCCGTGCACTTTTCAGACTGTTCTGGTAGGAATTTAAAAACATGAAAGTTGTAGAACTATGAATTATATTTCCAACAATATATTTTTCAGCCCAAACGGAGTTCCGAGCGAAACGTTATATGCATTTTACTGGACAGTGCGTATTATGCATGCTCGATTCTTCGTTCGTTCTTAGCTATCATCCATTGATCCCCGAACAAGATACCGACTTAATTTCTTGGGCTTTTACTCAGACTTCAAAGCTCCAAATCACTTGAATTGATTCGATAACATCTACATAGCTCGGAATCACTCTTACAAGGTGTAAAACACACAATTAGTGCAAAATACTAGTGATTAAAGCTCAAACTCAACTAAATTGCAGTAAATTGGAATGTAATAATCGACTAAAACATGAGATTATAGTCTACCATCAACATCCCACACTTAAACCATTGCTTGTCCTCGAGCAATCAAACCACACTTTATATAGACACAACCTTACTAAGTAACTCTCATAACTCATTACACCAAGAATATTTAAAATAGACTAAGCACAATAGCGTAACGTCTTCACCTCAAGATTTGACTCACAAGTACCACGCATTATTCACAACTTACTCACTCACTCTAACATATTGATTAATAATTACCTTTCCTTCATGAATCATGTGCCCTCACACAACAAAAGAGAGTAGTTCCACACACCATAGAATTTAATAACAATTAAGAACTCAAGATAGAAAGAATTTGCTCGCTCTCAAAAATAACATTCATATGCCACAAAAGATGAATTTAGGCTTGCCCGTAGTGTACTACTCTACTAATTGAGCTCATTCAGTCAAGGATCAAGTAGGACTTTTAACTGGTTGTAGTGTAATATGGGGGACGGGTAGGATACATTTATATATAAGAGTGACTACACCTCCCTAAGAACTTTAATACATACACTTTAAAAGTTGAAACCCCACACTTATGTCAAATCAATACTCCACATTCACATATTACTCCCAACTTCTTTAAGCACAAATACTTCAAGACTTACCACTTATCAAAGATTATTTCTCACAATCATACAACTACAAAAAAAAAAAAAAATCAAGTGGCTCTTATTTTTAAATTCATTGCACCTTTCTCCTTATTTCAATAGTTCCACTCAAAAGTCAAACCAACTACCCCACACTTCAACTTTTACAAAGTTCATAATAATTTCAAGTGCTCACGAGAGTTAATCGGTTCAAATAGATGATCAATTCAAACAACTGGGTAAGGCTTGTAATGTGGTTGCCAAGGAAATAGGATTACAAGCTCAATGGGGTTAACTACGATTACATAACAATTAGGTGGGTGAAACATATAACTGGCTCAACAAAGAAATGCCTATATCACTTCCAAGACTTATACAACTACTATTTCGCTTTGCAATCACACGGGGAAAGTTCTAGACATCAAATGCAATGCACAGAATAACACAAACCTCACAGACATGGCACATAACTCACTCAGGATCAGACTATCATGACACTCTAGTCAAAGTAGTTAAGCAAAGTTAAGATCATACAATTTAAGGTGCTTATACAAGAGTCAAAAACTGAGCCTCAGCGTCCCAACTAAAGCACTTACTATTCTTAAGGAATAACAAAGTCAAGAGGCATTTCTTTCAATTCAAATAATAGCACAAGGTTCCCTACTCCTAAAAAAATAAAACTAACTACACCCGGTTCAAACAAAACCCTGGGAAAAGAACTGCCGCACAAAGAAAAACCAAGGGGTAATTAATACACTAACTGTAAAAGAAAATCTTTTTGTATTTTTCTTTCAACTTAATTTCTCCATAAACCCGTCGAATGATATCCATCGTCGGGAAAGGTCGAAATTTTAAAATTTCATGTTTTTGTTCAATTTTTTTCTACTACTCAAACTAACAAAAGAAAAAACAATCAAAATAATTAAAGAAAAAACTAAGACTAATCTACATACAACATACAAATATACCCCACCCCACACTTTAAGTTGTGGCATGTCCCCATGACACACAATTAAAAAACATAAGGTAGAGGAAACTTCCCTGAATTTCTAGTCGGGGTCTGAATCAAAGTCGGGCCCCATTCTACGCGCCCGATCTAGTGCACACATCCATGCAGACAGCTTCTTCTCAACCTTCTTGGGATACACCCCACACTTATGCTTTTCACTAACAACAGCCTTCTCTTTCACACCCTTCACCATCCACTCAACACTTGCAGTTGGCTTCTCCTCTTTCACTCTAGTTGCTACAAGCATATCAAAAGTCACAGTCTCCTCATCCACTCTAAGCATGAGTTTTCTATCATGTATATCATGTATAGCTCTACCCGTTGCTAAAAAATTTCTTCTTAGGATGAGGGGGACCTCCTTGTTCTCCTCCACATTCACCACTCTGAAATCTATAGGAAATACGAACTTATCCACCCGCACCAAAACATCTTCTACTATCCCCTCGGGTGTTATAGTTGTTTGGTCTGCCAGCTGCAAAGATATTGGCACTGACCTTATGTCTCCAATATCCTTCTCCAGTTTCCTGTAAATAGACAATGGCATTATATTAATTGAGGCACTAGAATCACATAAAGACTTATTAAAATTTAGAGTGCCTAAAGAGCAAGGTATAGTAAAACTCCATGTATCTCCACACTTTTGTGGGAGTTTATTTTGTAAGATCGCGCTACAATGCTCTGTGAGCTTGACCACTGAGGTCTCTTCTATCTTCCCCTTCTTTGTAAGGATCTCCTTCAAGAACTTTGTATAAGCTGGCATTTGTGAGCGATCTTCAATGAATAGCAGGTTTACATTAACATGTCCTAGCATATCTAAAAATTTCTCAAGCTGCTTGTCCAACTTTTCTCTATAGAGATTTTGGGGAAAAGTTAGAGCAGGCATGTGTTTGCTCACATCATCAGATTCCTCCTTTCTTGAAGTTTCCTCCTTCTTTTTTCTCAACTCCCTTCTTGCTTTTCTTCTTCTCAATTTTTTTATCATCTTCAATTTCCAGCTCCTTCCTACTTTCTTTTACGGGCGTAGCTTCATTTTGAATTGGAGTGGGATCCTTCAACACTTGTCCACTTCTCAAGGTCACAACATTTACTATTTTTTTGGGATTCTTTTCAGTATCACCTGGCAGAGTACCTAGGATTCTCTCAGATAATATATTTTCAATTTGTCCCACTTGTCTATCCATGTTACGCAAACCTATCACATGTTCTTTGATAGCTTCCCCGTGAGCATCTAATCTCTCATCAGTCTTGACAATGAATGACTTCATCAAATCTTCTAACCCAGAATGAATTGGATGTTGAGGCTGAAACTGCGGCCTTGGCTGATTCACAAAACCAGGAGCTCCTTGAAATCTGGAGTTATTTTGTTGCCATGAATTGTTGTAGCCCCAGGTGAACTCCATGAAAACCTGAGGTGCTTCTGACCCATTGCATTGAAGTTGTAATTACCCAAAACATTAACTTCCATGGTAGTTTGACACTCATGAGTAGGGTGTCATCTTCCACATATATCACATATTGCATGAGGCTCATTGTGTGTTGAAGCTAAGGTCATCTTCCTGATTTCTTTTTCCATGTCATCAAGTTGTACCTGCACAGATATGTTAGTATCAACTTGGTGAATACCAGTTGATCTTCTTCTTTCAGCAATCTCTGAGGGCCACTGATTTGCATCTTCAGATAACTCATCTAGAATAGTGACTATCTCCTCTGGAGTCTTCTTCATTAACGGACCTCCAGCTGCATTGCTCAATGTTCTGCGTGAGGTCGGTGTCAAACCATCCCAAAAGTCCTAGAGTTGCATCCAGAGTTCAATTCCACTGTGTTGACACTTTCACACAATCTCTTTAAACCTCTCACATGCTAGAAACACAATCTCAGTCTCTTTCTGGAAGAAGTTATGGATTTCTCTTCTAAACTTGCTCGTCTTAGCTGAGGAGAAATATTTAGCAAGATATTTTGAGGTCATCTCCTCCCATGTTCTAATTTATCCTTGGGGAAAGCTTCAAAGTCAGTGCTTTGCATCATCTTTCTGAGTGAAGGGGAATGCCCTTAAGTACACTGCATCTTGTGACAAACCATTGTATTGAAAGGTGTTCATGATCTTCTCGAAGTCCATCAGATGATTGTTTGGATCTTCGTTCATCTTTCCTCTGAAGACACAATTGTTTCAGAGGGTTTGAAGCAACCCTTGCTTCAGCTCGAAATTATTGGCTGCTACTGGAGGTGGTCTCACACTTGATAAAACTTGGTTGTAGATCGGTCTAGCATAATCACCAAGTGGTCTCCCTTGGTCGGGAGCTACATTTCCGAACTGGTATACACCCAAGGCTGATTCCAAGCCATTCTTTGAGCTTTCTCCTTCTCATAAGCAATTTGTGTATCTCTGAATGTTGCTTCTTCAGCATTTCTTGCAGCTTTCTCTATGAGGTGGGCTGCCTCTCTCGCAGACAAATCAAAATTATCATCATCTCCCACCATCTTTTCTTTGGTTGAGGATTGCCCAAAAGCTTCTGTATTCTCGGGAAAATTTCTTTCCTTCCTTAACTGTCGCAGATGTTTCTCAATTTCTGGTTTGTATGATTGTAATTCTTCACCGGAAGATCGATTCATGCACCAATCCATCCTATAGCCTATGCACATTCAAAGAATACCAATCGTAAAAAGAGAAAATAAAAGAAAAAGAAAAATTTATGAATTATCACTACAAACTATTTCAAACACTATTGATTACCAATCCCTAGCAACAACGCCAAAATATAACGAGCATAAACCTGACGTATAAACTTAGGCTCGCTAGTTGAATATAGTAAAATATAATATCGTATCCACAGGGATTGGAGTTAAACAGTATTTTTGTAATTTATAGCTCGATTTCTATCCAAGATGATCAACAGTTGAGAATTATGTGATTTAAACTAAAATTCATTAAGAGTCTAAACTATTGACTAGTGACAAATAAAACAAGCAATAAGCAAAGAAGGATATCAATTGGGAGAAAATATGGTCGATAGGATAGGTGCGAGATAAATGTTTGGGGATCTAACTCTAGATAATTCACTTTTTATGTTCAAGTGAGTCTCTCGAATTCACTTGATTACTGATACAACTATTTAGCAGAAACTCCTCTCTCGCTTAACTCTCAACCTCAAAAGATGAAATAATTTAAGATCGGGGAAGATATGCACGAATCGTAGTGGATTGGTCTTTAGGAGAACCTCTCTCGATTATCCTCATAACTAGGTTTAATCAATAATTCAACTAACCTCTTTCGATTACTAAGAAGAATTAATAACTTCAACCAACAAAATATAATGCAAAGATATCACAAGTTATGCCTCTCTCAATTACATGAACAAGTGAACATAGATGCAACAATTAAATCATCCAAAACGCTTCAATACATAACACTAGAGTTAATATCCACAAACAAATATCAATACACCAAATCCATCAAACCCTAAAGAGAACTACTCCATGGATACAGAGTAATTCTTCACAATTATAATGAAAAGCATAAAATGATCCAAACTCTTGTCTTGAGTGAGGATTGAATGATGAATTCCTTGTGCTTTGGATTCTCCACCTTCTCTCTAGCCTCCTTAGGTCATAGATGTGTCAAAAGTCCTCAAAATACTATTTTTTTCATGTATATATACCAAGTAGGGTCGGGCACAAACACATACAACTTCTCCTACGCAAAAAGGACACTTTTACTGGACAGGACGTGTGCGGACGCGCGCCTAGAAGTGTGCCCGCGCACTTGGCCGTGCACTTTTCACAGGGTTCTTCCCCATATGCGCGGCCAGTGCGCGGCACTTGCAGTTCACTTTTCACCATGTTCTATTGGGAATTTGATAAAACATAAAACATGAAAGTTGTATCCCTTTGAATTAGTTTTCTAACAATATATTGTGGATCCCAAAAGGAGTTCCGAGATAAAAGTTATGTGCATTTTACTGGACACTTTGTATTATGCCTGCTCGATTCTTCGTTCGTTCTTAACTATCATCCGTTGATCCCCGAACACGATCTAGACTTAATTCCTTGGGATTTTACACAGAATTCAAGGCTCCAAATCACTTGAATTCATTCCATGATATCTACATAGCTCGGATCACTCATATAAGGTATAAAACACAATTAGTGCAAAACACTAGCAATTAAAGATCAAACTCAACTAAAGTGGAGTAAATTGGAATGCAATAATCGACTAAAACATGAGATGATAGCCTATCATCAGGAGTGTTTAGGGGTGTAAGAGCTTGATTATCGTCATGGAATACGACGTGACTTCGAGTTTGGAATGTATTGTTGGACTTTTAGTTGATACTAATGGGGAATGAACAGACTTGTACAGCCGGTGGACGAGCATGGACTCAGGAGGATTTACTGATTTTGTAGTAGTCGTACCCAGTACAACATCGTTGGAAGATGTCGGTATGGAATTCCATAGGTGGGTCATCTCTTGTGAGTAGGTTAGTGGTTGCATGATTTTGATAAAGTTCGAAGAGTTCTACTTACTACCCAGCAGAAGGTTGAATATGCGATTGTGTGTGATAAAGGTTGAATATGCGATTGTGTGTGATAATTCGAAATGTTTATGAAAATTTTAACAAGAGACTACAAGAAATTTTGCGATTTGGCAATGCGAGATCATGGTAATTGAGAAGGAAGAATCCTTGTGGGTTCTACACCATGTGATGGTAGCTTAAAGTTAAGTGGGGGAGCCCACCATCTATGATTAGATCGCATGGTTGTCTTCTTGTGCAGTTTCTATTTATCGGTGCATTAGTGGATTATTTACGACTAAGAAAAGGAAACATCACGGGGTAATTAGTTCAAAGAACTTGATGAATGTGTGTTATACTTTGCCTTATCAATTCATGTGTAGTTTTGAGAAGACTCAGAGTTTATGTCTCTTGTGGATGTGATGTACCAGGAAAAGAATTCATCTGGTTGCTTCTCTGGGAGTGTTCATGTGATAACAGAGCGAGGGTGTTTGATTATACCCAGGACCAGGACAGATAGGGTGACTCTCAATAGCGATTCTATCGGGTTCAAGTAGGTAAGCGCGGTGTCTAAGGATTTTGGGTCCGTTGTGTGGTTAAAGATCGAGTTTTTTCAATGGGTATTGAGACAATGTGATCTCGTGATTTGGGTAATCGGGAAGAGTGTTGATCGAGTTTCGTTATGTTTTTGAATGGAGCTATTATTATTTCTAAGGCAGGCTAAGAATAAATCAGAGGAAGTTGGGTCGGTTGGTAATGGTTTGAATCAACATGATTGAGGCAATGAATCAGTTTCTTCGGCGTGCTGATAGTATACAGTTGATTTATGGCAGTACGTGCGGGCTTGACAACCGTCGTAATTTATTGATTTGGAGGTATTTGATTATAATGGCTTGTTATGTGTAGATAGATCCCGAAAGAGTTATGGTGGTTTAGACCACAACTTGAGGTTTGTATTTTCTGCGGTTATGGGAATTCGATTGCGTGTTGCCATCATTCCTCTAAAATGTGTTGAAGGAAATGGATTCTGGTCGATGAAGTGTTTATTCTATTAGTAGTTCAGAAGTTATGATGAAATTCTTGTGCTCTCGCGTAGCGGCATGATAGGTTCAGTGAGCTGCATAGGAATTGGAAGTTGAGGATCAAGGTTGTGGTTCGGTGTTGACAAGAATGTCACAAGCTCGGATGGGCAGAAAAGAATTTAGATGTTTAGAGTAAGATGGAATTTTCTTTAGTGTCACCTGAGAACAGTGTCCTGTGTAAGAGGCTTTGTGTATTGATTGGCAGATTCTTGATTTGCTTTACAAAATTAGTACGGTAGGTGGTATAGATGTGCAGACTTGGCTACCTAGTGCGGAAGGTTGCGGGACCATATCCCACGGGGAAACCTATATGTGCGACATGTTAGTCACTTGATTTTTAAAGATTGAAACCAAGTATGGAGATTTTTTGTACCATCATTAATGTGAGAGTTTATGCCTAGAAGGCGCTCTATTCCTTTGGTTGTGAACCATGGGAGTTTATTCCGGATTGGGATGGCTGCTCGTGTATCATGAATAGGGCCATTGTGTATTCTAAAAAGGTTGTTGGCCCGGTATGGTATAATCAGGAACGTCTTGAGGTCCGTTGCTGGGTCTAATGTGAATGTGTGCTCTACGTCAGGTCCGATGTGTTCATTCGGCACAACATTGCTTATGGAGGAGTCTTCGGGCGTTGGATGTTATTCCCATCGTCAACTATTCCATGTAATACTCTATTGTGCCATGTGGGTTGTGAGACGGCTTGATTATTTTACTGTATTATAGTCTCGTGTAACTTGTGGTATTATATGAGCAGGATGGCTCTCGAGATGCAGGTCATTTATTGCACCTTAGTCGTGCCTAGGTTTTGTAGTGTATGGCGCTATCATTCTTCCCAGGGTTGTATTTTTGCAATTAGAGTACTTGTGGTCTATATTCGAGTATTTCGTAGGTACAATCATTATGGCTTGATGGGTATTTTCTTATTTATTGTTATGTGTGGATCGGGTGGCATGCTGTCACGGGTATGTTGTTTTGATCGGATTGCATGTCGCAACAGTATCATGTGTTGATCGGGTTGCACGCCACAACAATGATATGTTCAGTATGGTTTCCCTATATCTATTCTTGTGTATTTTGTTTCTCATTCTCTGAGAAGGGTTCATAGCATCTATTCGACCGTTTTATTCGTTACGCGGGCTGGTAATACTTTTCCAGAGTTCGTTCCTCCTTATGTGCCATATTCAAGTTTTAGCTTGTCGGCGCAATGATGACGTCATATGAGATCTTGGTCAGTGTTTGAGGTGGCTTATCGTCTAAGAAGCTTGTACTGGGTGAGACGAGGTTATTGGACCTGAAATCGGTGCGGTCGGATTTATGTAAGGTATATTAAAGAGAAAATATCACTATTCAGTTCAGAATGAGGTAACTGTTCTTGTGAAACGGAGAAACTCCGCTATTTATTGATTTGATAGATGATTATGAGTTCCGGCACATCTCTTTCATCATTGCAGTATTGTGAGGGTTGAGACCGGGTTTATATGTGTTATGAGGTATACTATGGGCATGGGGTTAGTGAACTTGTAGTTGTTGTGCTTAGAGGAGGTTATCACGGGAAAACGAGTTATGTAATGCATTGTGTGATGTCAACATGGGTGCATGATCATGTAAGGGTTTAGCTTGTGGATATTGATACGGTGTTCATGTGTTAGAATTAGATCTTGTAGAGAATTTTGGATGTTTGAATTTGGTTCTAATGCCTATTGACTAAATAAAAGGGAGGATCTTCAGTCTGGCTCGAGCTAATGTGGTCACATGGATTGTGGTGGCATGGGTAGGTGCACGAGGTGTTAAATAATGATTTTGTACAACTCCAGAATAGATTTTGGTACGTTCGAGGACGAACGTATGTTTAAGTGGGGGAGAAGGTAACGACCCGACAGGTCATTGAGCTCTAGCGCGTCGTTCGGTGGTTTGGGGCCTTGGGTAGCTTCACTTCATGCATTATGACTTGCATGCATAGTCGGAGTTGATTCGGATGGAAAGTTCTCATTTTAGAAGCTTTAAGTTGGAAGAGTTGGCTAAGATTTGTCTTTTGAGTGAACGATCTCGGAATCGGGAGTTGAAGGTTCCAATAGGTTTGTATGGTGATTTCAGACTTAGGCGTATGTTCGGGTTGAGTATCAGGTGGTCCAAAAGCATTTGGGCGCCTTTATGGAATGTTGGTTTTTTGGAAGTTCTAGAATTTCATAAGTTTGGTTTGAAGTGTGTGAGCACCCAATTTTTGCCCCGCATAAAAATTACTCCTAAAAATAATCCAAAAATAATTTTTTAATAAATTTTAGGAACTTTTCTTTATTTAGTTGCCTGTCGTGCATGTTTTAATACTTTAAAATTATAGAAAAACCATAAAAATTGTCATATTTTCATTTCATGTCATCTTAGGTTCAATTTGCATCTTTAGGAATTAATCACTCTTTAAATGATAGGTTAATATATAAAAAGTCAAAAAAATATTCATTAGCATTAATCAATTAGCCTAATTAATTAGAATGCTAACTAGTCTTTCTGTAAAATAAATTCAATTAGTAGTAAGGTAGCCGTTTTTCAAAGAATAATTTAACCTTTTATTTCAAATTTGACCCACTTTTAGGGCCCAAAATTCCCGACTCAACCAAATTCCCCTCTTTAAAAACCGCATTTTCCTAGACCTAATGACCTACCCTTGAGCGTCGTTCCTGACCTTCCTAATCTCTAAGGAAAATGTTAATCCCTCCCTGAAAAACACAATAGCGGCAATGAAGAGAGATCCCCTCAAAAAAAGGACGGTCGTTCCCTTCCCCCTGGAATTAGCCATTTTGTTTAGCTCCACAAAAAGGGAACACAGACCTGAATTCCCAAAGAGAAGGAGATCAGCAGCCAGCGACCCCTCTCACAACCGATTCCCTCCTCTCAAAAAAGTTGCTCCTGCCGTTAACGCTTCGGCGAAATTCTTTTAAGTCAGTCCAAACTGGACCACTGATTGGCTTCGCATTCCGGCGAAATTCCGGTTTCTCCGACGAAGTTTTGGTCTGCCGAGGTTCTGTTCGTGATTTATTGTTTGAGAGCTTCAAAACAATCCGAGCTTGAGTTTCCATCGATTAATTTGACTGTTGCGGATGTGTGAGCTATGTTACGGGAGATTGGTTATGAAATTAAGGTGCTCTCACTTGAAGATGGTCCAGTGAGATCAATTTGGAAAGACGTAGGAGTTTCAGTCGTCATGAACACCAATGGGCGTACAAAGATCTTTGTAGATTGGCTAAAGTATGTATCTTTTTATTATGTTTTAATAATTGCAATAACTTTTAATTAATGTTGGTGATTATTGATGTATGAAAACTTTTTGGCTGTAGCTCAAGAATAATTGTTCTACTTGTTGCATATCTTTACTAGGCTTCTGGAATAGATGTAATTTTATTTACTTTTCATTAGATGTATTTTTAGACTATGTGGCATGATACAGGTTGTAGTTTCCTATGAATTAGATAAACGAGTGCGATATCACAGCTTGTTCAAACAAATTCCATGACTCACGGACCTTTAAAATGTATCTCAAATGTAGGAAATACTGATGAACAATCGTAACTTGCTTTAGGCGCAATTAATAATAAATTATCGTGGTCATGGGTATGATTCCCGTGGCATGGTTACGATACGTAAATTCCAATTCGGGTGGGCATTTCATGTGACCCGACTATAACTTCAAACTATATTAAAATCACACGTTGCAAATTGCGGGTGCATTTCATGTGACGAGTTTACAATGTGTCCAAAAACGACAAGTGCACGTCATCGTGACTTGTTTCAGAATAATCCATAAATGTTAAAAGCGGCTAAAAAGTAAAAATGCTAAAATGCACAATAGGTCTAAAATATGTAAATAATTAGATAATTAGGCCAAATATCAATAGTTACGCGACCGTGCTAGAACCCACGGAATTCGGGAGTGCCTAACACCTTCTCCTGGGTTAACAGAATTTCTTACTCGAATTTCTAGTTCGCAGACAATTTAAAACAGAGTCTAAAATTACTCGATTTGGGATTTCAATAAATGGCATCCCCGAACATCATAAAAAATCTGGGTGGTGACTCTGAAAACTACAATAAATCCCAAATCTGAATAATGTCACTTAAAGTGGAAAAACTCTCTTATTACCCTTTTGCTTACCGAGGGTGAAAAAGGAGGTGTGACAAAGTAGATTTTAATGTTATTGATGTCCTCTTGGAGTTCCGAGCCTTGGAATAGGTTCGTATCATGATTTGTGACTTGTGCATAAAGTTTGGCGTCATTCCGGAATGTTTAAATGTAATTCGGACGCGTTCGGCAACGCTTGAATATTTGAAAATTTAAAGAATGGTTTTGATCATTGATTCATAGTTTTGATGTTGTTTGACGTGCTTTGAGACTTTGACTAGGTCCGCATCGTGTTTTGGGATATGTTGGTATATTTGAATAGCGTCCTAGGGGCCTCGGGTTTGAAACGGATTGAAACTTGGATTTGAGGAAATGCTGAAGACTACTTAACTTTGGTGTCATCGCACATATGGTGGTTTGGTCGAAGGTGCGGACACGCAGGTGTGAGGGAGGTCTCGCAGAAGCAGAGAAGGCCAGCCAGAGGAAGGACCCCAGTTGCGGAGCTTAGGTCGCATATGCGCAAATGCAGAAGCGGCGTTGGGTGCAGAAGCGGGAGAAGGCGCAGGAGCGAAAGAGGCTCGCACATGCGATGTCGCAGAAGCGAGAAATGTTTATGCAGGTACGAGGCATCGTGTTTGGGTGATTTTCCGTAGAAGCGGAGGCGTGGTCAGAAAAGTGACGCCACATGTGCGACATTTCGGCCGCAGGTGCGAGATTATCGCTGAGGGTTCCTTAAATCGAGATTTAGCTCTCATCTCTCATTTTCCACTTGGATGGCCGAATTTGGGGAGCTACTTTGAGGGGGGTTTTCATCAAGCAACACGAGGTAAGTGATTTCCTCCTATTACAAGTTAAATACATGGATTATACAAGGATTTAAACAAGGAAACTAGTTGAAATTGTGAGATTTTGAAGAAACCTAGAAATTGGTATTTTTGGACTTTTACCACGAAATTGGACACGGAATTAGGAATAAATTATATATTTGGGTTTGTGGTGTTATGGGTAATTTTATCTTCAAATATTTTCCGAATTCGGGCACGTGGGCCCGGGGGTTGACTTTATTGATTTTTCGAGCGGAGTACAGAATTGCTATAAATTGATTAATTATAAGCATTAGAGTATATTTTGATTGAATTGCACATTGTTTGACTAGTTTCGTATCGTTTGGCTTTGAATTGAAGAGTTAGAGAGGCGTTGGAGCCGGTTATGGAACTTCAGAGCGAGGTAAGTCTCCTATCTAACTTTGTGAGGGGAAAACTATCCCCTAGGTGATGTAATTGTTATGTGCTATTAGTTGTGGGTGCTACGTATGCACGAGGTGACGAGAGTCCGTACGTAGCTAAAACATGTTTACCTCCGGGTAGACTTAGGACTTTACCATGTAATATTTTGAATATTTGAATTCATTCTACTATCTTAATTAACTGAAATTATAATTGAACTTGATTTAGAAGTATATACATATATATTAGGTCGGGCCTTATTACCTTGAGTTGTTGGAAAGTTATTTGAGGAACAATAGTAGTTATACTCACCTTGTGTTCATATACTGTATCTTAAGCTCGTGTCTCGTAATTCGATAATTCCTTTCCTTTCTTGTGGAGCAGGCTGAATGCCTCCGGAGGATTATGTACCACACTCTCATTGGAGTTGGTTGTTCGCCTTGGCAGTATAATAGATGCATCTATGATTTGTACCGCTCGACCTTCGGCAGTGTACACCTTATGATGGGATCAGGTCGATCGCTTTGGCAGTATCATATTTTTTGTGAGATCTGGCCGTATGACCCCAGCATAATCTTGTATAATATCGCTAGCAGTCCGAATATTCGCGAGACTTCCTTCCACTGATACCTTGCATTTTATATGGGAATTCTTATCCGTTTTTTATTGGCACTTGATATTTCCAAGTTGTCGAGATAGAATACGAGATTGAGAAATTGATATCGTTAAAAGAACTTTTGGAAGATTGTGTTAGTTACAGATTTATCTCCCTATTATTGTTGTACTCTTATCTGTTTATGATTTACCATATTGATTTATTGGACCACTAGTAAGTGTCGATATCGACCCCTCGTCACTATTTCTCTAGGGTTAGGCTAGATACTTACTGGGTACGCATTGATTTACGTACTCATGCTGCACTTCTACACTAAATGTGCAGGAACTGACAGGTTCATTGCCGATCATCTTCGCATGTAGGCGCAGCTGTTGAGGAGACTTCATGTGAGCTGCATTCCAGGCTACACATCGCAGTCCACAGAGTCTCCATCATACTATTTATATCTTATTTACATTCTAGACAAATGTTGTATTATTATTGTACTTTTTAGTACATGTTCATGCACTTGTGACACCGGGTTTTGGGGTTACCTACTGGGTGTTCATTATTGTAGTAATTATTATCATTTCACCTTGTAATTTATATTTTATACGGATGTTGGAAAATAAAATCATGGGTTTCTATGGGAACTAGATTTTACACTACTTATTCAATGTGATTCATGATTTCGAAAATAATAAAATGAGTAACTAAGTTGATTAATCACCGTTGGCTTGCCTGATGGTGGCGTTAGGCGCCATCACGAATTATAGCTGATTTTGGATCGTGACACAAAGTACCTAGTACAAATGCTTCTAGAGAAAGCTGAAAAGTACAACTCGAAACGCCTACTACACTTTGAACTCGAAATAAATAAAGACACATGAAACTCTTTATGGAACTATTTCTTCAGTCTGGTTCGTGTAGCTTCAGGACAACACTCTTAAAACTCATAGGAATTGCTCACAAAATGCATTGCTATTATGCTCTCAATCCTACTTAACTTCAGTCTATGTGAATCACTTGTAAAAGAGAATGCAAATAAATATATAGAGTTAGTAGAATAAGGATTAACTAGAGTTCTAATGCTTTACTCTTCCATGGTGGAAGAGTTCTAGTTATCTTCAACTTCTAACTCTTCCCGTATCTAGAATAGAGTTCCTTTCAAGCAAGGAGTCCTGCTAATTATCAATTATGCAACATTTTTCATTCAGGAGATATCGGATATAACCACTTGTGCCTATCCCTTTCACGTGCATGCCTTGTGCTTGAATCTGACTGTGCCTTGTGTACACTATGTATGGATCTGGTTCATTGCATTTATTCTTTTGTCAATCATCAAAACAAAACTTACTCAAGCCAACAAACTTTCCTTTTTTGATGATGACAAACTATGTGCTTTTCATAAGCATGAAACCTATCTCACCTCAGCTCAACATCAAAACAATGTTAGAACACTTACCATTTTACAGTCAGAAATCATCAAGGGTCAGGTACATTAGGCTATAAACATCACAATCCAAAGCAAAGCACATCTTATTTTCTCCCTTTCAGCATCATCAAAAAGTTGCAAAATTAAGTTATATAACCAGTTTTAGCAGATCTTACTCATCGCCACTAAGGCTACTTCAAATGCAATCATGGATTCAAGTTTCTCTTATCAATCTAAGAATATTAGCCATCTAAGAAATATCAACAAATAATTAGAGCAAAAGCAGTGATTATCATTGATAGGATTCATCCACAAAGCATAAAAAGAAATAAAGGTACTGAACCATGAGCAAAAAAGACAAAAAGAAACATCTCACTCTAGTCACTGGTTACAAACTAGGCTAGGAAGGGTTTAAGGCTTGGAAGGACTAGGTTCTTGGTTTCTTGTCTAAAGAAGCTTCAACATGTCTTGAAGAATGCTTCGTTCTACTCTTTATCCTTTGCAAGCTCAAACCTGAGAGCATCCCTCTCAATTTCTGCTTCAGCCAACTTCTTCTTCAACCTCTCAATCTCGGCATCCTTAGCCCCACTCTCCTGCTCCAAAGCTCTCACTTTGTTGTTCACAGGTGCTCTCTTGGATGCAACATGTTATTTGGTAGCAACAAGGACTTCACAGTCACAAGCAATCAAGGTGTTGGCCCCAAAGTGATCTTTACTTGTGCTAACATCACATTTCTTGAGAGGAACCTAGATGTGAGCAAGCACATCAGTGAGTATAAACTCATAGGGTATGACATGAGTTTTAATGCCAGAAAGTACTTGTTGCACCCTGTTTTGCACGAGTCAAAATAAGATTCAACTTGTGGTTTCTTTGTTGATGATAAAAGAGAGTTGCCACCTAGTATTTAAAGGTATACTAGGATACCTATTTAATTTCTAAGGTCATTTCTTTATTAGTTTTCTAACCGGTTAGATTTTTTGTAAGGTTTCTTGTTCTTCTAAGGGGAAGGTATTAACCACCCCTTAAAATCTACCTGAGGTAGCTCCATAGAACTTAGACTAGGCGTAAAGGATTAGTTGTTTATACTCTGCTTAACTAATGTTAGGGGGTACAACTTACTATATATATATATATAATTAGAACCTGTTATTTTGCAAAGAGGATGTGTACTTATTAAGGGATATGGGTTTATAAAAGAGTCTTGAAGATAAAGTTTGTATATAACTGAAACACTTTAAAGTATGTATATGATGTTTGTGTTTATAAAACATGTGGTAAGGGGCTATGTTATAAAACGCTTTGTATTTAGAATGTATCTATTTATGTAACTCTAATGAAATAAAGGTGTTGTAAGAAAATGAGTCTAAGATGTACCCCGACTTTCAAATCTCTATTCTTAGTCTTTGAAGAAATCGTTTAAAAACCTTTTGCTGAGCGACAACACTTTGTTTAGAAAGACTCGATGTTTTTAGTAGGCCGATTTTGGATTCCATTTCTCGTTTTGAAAAGAGAGATTTCGTCCTTTCCTAAGCTAGTTTGGCTTCAAAGTCTTCATGAAATTTTAGTATAAAAGCATAAGAGATTAATAGCATAACCAGCATATGATTAACGGATTAAAACTAATTACTATTAAGCCTAATGTTTCTTTCTAATCCTATGCCTAAGTTGCTTACATGATTCAAGAGGTAAAATAAAACATTTAATCATATATTGATAAGTGTATTTTCATATACATATGAGAAATAAGAATAGCATAATATAATAAAGCAGTACAGATTGAGGAAGGACTCATGTTTGGGCCTGAAATGAGGTAGGCCCAGCAAATAACTCAAACTTCAGACTTCCCAAATGCATAGATATTGGACTAGGGCATGAGTTCTTTGAGAACTCAGCAGGCCCAATTGTAATACATGTTCAAAAAGAAAGAAAAAAGGCCATTATATATGCTACTCTATACATACAATCATACGTGAAATAAATTGGTAAGGGTCCAAATAAACTATAACAATTAATAGTAATCTGAATTATGAACGTTATACTAATGTGGGGTCATATATGGCAAAGTGATTCACATTGAAAACCTTTCGTTGACATTAAACACTAAACCTAAAGGGAGTAATAAATGTCAACAGAATAGAAGCTAAGGATAAGGTTCCATTCATGGCCAAAGCTCTCTTTGGATCCCTGACACTTCAAAGTTCCCAATGGTTTCAAGGCCCAGGGTAATACTTGTGTCAGGGAGAGTAGCTCAACCAAGAACTAAACTCTTCTCCCAAATACCCCTAACTACTCATACTCTATCTTCCCTACAGGTTTGAGTGCCAGTGAGGCACTTCAATGTAGTTCTCCATACCACAATAATACCACACCATAGAAGTATATACATTTACCATAATAGTTGATAATAAAATACTACAATCATCCAATCATACTGATATAGTCACAATCTAATAAAAGTACATGATTCATTGTGAATGATATGTTAGGCATGCTCAAAAGAAAATCGTTTCAAACACACATAGAGACAAGGACATTATCAGATTTCTGTTAAGGACCCAAACACTTGGATCATATGTCCTAAGGATAGGGAATATATAGTTCAAATCTGTAACAGTCGATAAACACAAATACATTTCCCCTGACAACCTTCAATTAGACTAATAGAATATTGGTTTTAACTTAGGTTTTGTCTTCTAGCACACATACAGGTTAATAGTTCCAATTAAAACTCCTAAAGTGTGTTAACAAAGAAATGGGCTAGCAGTTTCAATTAAACTTCTAATGAGCATTAGGAGAGGGCAGATTAACAATTATAATTAAAAGTTCTGAAGAGTATTAACAACATTACAGGTTAAACACTACAACTAATACTTTCTAAAGAGTGCTAATATAGATACAATTTAACAACTTCAATTAGAGATATAGATCAATAACTTCAACTAAGAGGTGCCAATTGAGGACTTTAATTAGAACTTCCAAAGAGAATTAACATAGTTAGATTCATAGAACTTCTAAAAGACATTAACATAGTCATAGATTCATAGCTTCAACTAGAATTTCTAAGAGTATTAATAGAATCTCAGGCTATATGTCCTGCTTTACTCTAAAAATGGCATGATTAGTGTTTTTAACTTCACCTTAATCTCATTGAGAACAAAACATGTTGCTATACACAAAGAGTGTCAATAGAAGGTTCGCTTAGAGTTCACAAGCTAAGTCTAATTCAATTAGGAGGGCTTAGTGAAGTTCCAACGTAGTGTAGGCATATATATGATCAGGAAGGGCAAGAAGAGGCATTGAAGAACAAGATGAGTGCAGGATCACAAGGACACACAAAAGAGGCACTTAATATGGGTCATATTATTTTAAAAATGAAAGTGTTATCATAATAAAATCAAGCTAGAGGTGGCAAAATAGTTAAAAGAAAACAGTTATCCACTCATATTATCCATTAAAATGGGTTGTATAATGAACATTTTAAAAACGGGTCGAATATGGATAAGAACCATATTATCCAATTGGTAAATGGATAATCAATGAATAACTAATGTGTTTAACTTTTACATTTAAAGCCTCAATTGGGGGTTCCTCAAGTTTGGAGACTAGGAATTCTTCCATAATTAATCATATTCAAGAAGTCATGGATAATATAATATGGATATCCATATTATCCGTTGGATAACCCATTTTTTTATCCGTCTCAATACAGGTCGGATCGGATGCTTTATCTATTTTTTGAATTACACATTTTTTACCCGCTCATATCTGCCTCGACCCGCCCGTTTGCCACCCCTAAATTAAGCTAACAATGTTACTATATGAGCGGTCCATAGTATAACAATCATAGTAGTACTAATAGAACATTCAAAGAGGTTTGAAACTAGATATAAGGAATATTTGAAAAGTTCTTTAGTTGTTTTCAAAGTTAACAATAGATATCTATCATCAAATGCTTATTAAGATCAACATATAATTCTAGTTTCAATGACTCAAAGAAGTTCATAATCGTAGAATCTATTTAACAGTCATTAGTAAACACATAAAAAAGTCAAAACATGAAGGCATTGTTAATATCATCATTCAGCAAGAGGTAATAGAATAATTCTTGTTCAGCAACTTAAACTAATAAAAGAAGAACAAGGTCGAGATTTTACTGACTCCTTTGGGGTAGCAAACCAAACTAGTGTTCAAATTAGTCGTTTAGGAAGCCAAAAGCTCAAACTCTTAATCAATAATAGACTCAGAACCAGAAAGAGAGAGTAAAGCAGAGATTGAGTAAGAATTAAAACTTCTATCGAGAATTCCTAAACAACACTATATTGTGTATTAATTTCTCAGTTATTAGGTGTAGTTGGCTTGTTCTTCGTGAGAGCATTTAAGGCCTCTATTTACAATAGTCGTTGAGCCGTAGGATTTTTTATTCAAAACATAGCAGCGGAGAGTGACGATGAACTGATGATGTGAGCCACATCGAGTGAAATCAGAGAAGACAGAGGTGAGAACAGTGATAGTTTTACCTAAGATGAGAAAACTGTCTGTTGAAAGCAAAAGCCACCAGATAAATGGCCCAATGTCCAGAGGTCTCTATGCTTGACCTCTGGACCAAGGCGAACCCATTACATTTAACGCATTAGACGGAACCCAGATGAAATCCCCGTGGATCTGACACTGGTGATACTTCTGCAAGAAGTGGATACTATCACTTTCCATGGGGTTTGCACATCTCTGCATGTTCTAGTAGTCTAGTTGCTTACGTGGCATCTACACATCTTAATAGACCCAAGTTTGGGGTCCTCCTATATAGGACTTCCCCATTGCGGAAAAAGGTATTTGCCAGCCTTTTGAGTGCTCGCTTTTGACTATTAGTAGCATTCTCTGGATACTCTCTTGTTTCAAGGAACCTTACGACATTGTGATACCACGGTTTACCATCTGGCTCGTCATCTAAATGAAAATAGTACGCATGTTTATCCCTTATCTCTATCTCTATATAATCGATGTAATTCTTATCTGGACTTTGAATCATGGATGATAAGGTTGCAAGAGCGTCGGCAAACTCATTCTAGATCCTGGGAATGTGCTTGAACTTGATCTTTGTGAACTTTTTGCATAACTCATTTACACAGTACAGGTTTGGAAGAATCTTGGCGTTCTTGGTGGTCCATTCTCCTTCAACTTGGTGTATCAATAGATCAGAATTCCCTTATGACCAAAAGCTCTTTGATGTTCATGTCTACTACCATCATGATCCCGATGATGCATTCTTCATACTTGGCCATATTATTGGTGCAAGGGAACCTTATCTTTGCTGATGTTGGGTAGTGTTGTCCTAATTCTGAAACTAGGACTGCCCTAATTCCTACTCCTTTTGAAATTTGTTGCTTCATCGAAGAACATTTCCATCCTGGGTATGACTTTGCAATATCTTTTCGGAGAACAATACCTCATCGCCTGGGAAGTATGTAGTGAGCGGCTCATAATTCTTGTCTACTGGATTCTTTGCGAGGTGGTCGGCCAAAGCTTGTCCTTTGATGTCCATCTGCGTCATGTACACAATATCAAATTCGCTGAGAAAAATCTACAATTTGACTAGTTTTCCTGTAGGCATCGGCTTCTGAAAGATATACTTGAGCTGGTCGAGCCAGGATATTAAATGCGTGGTGTATGCTGACATGAATGCCTCAATATCTGTGCGATCCAAGTCAAGGCACATCAACGCTCTATCAAAGTTTATTTGGCCTCACATGGTGTGAATTTCTTTCTTAAGTAGTAGATGGCCTGGTCTTTTCTTTAGGTCTCACCGTGTTGTCCCAATCCAAATGCATTATCCCAAGGCTGACAGGTACAACAACAGTGGCTTCCTAGGCTCGGGAGGAACCAACACTGATGGATTTGACAAATACTCCCTAATTCCGTTGAAGGCTTTCTGCACTCTTTTGTCCATTTTGTAGCCGCGTCCTTCATCGGCAGCTTGAAGATAGGTTCACAAATTACTGTGGACCGGGATATGAAGCGATTGATGTAATTCAACCTGCCTAGGAAACTCATCACATCCTTCTTGCTCGTGGGCGGTGGCAACTCTTGGATGGCTTTGATCTTTGAAGGATCATGTCCTATCCCTTTTCTGTTTATGATGAAACCTAGCAATTTTCCAGCAGGGACTTCGAATGCACATTTTGCAGGGTTCAACTTCAAACTATACCTTCGCAAGAATTCGAAAAACTTACTCAAGTCGTCCAAATGTTCTGAATTCTTTCGGGACTTGATGATGATGTCATCCACATATACCTCGATCTCATTGTGAATCATGTCGTGGAAAATGATTTTCATGGCCCTCATATAAGTAGCGCCAGCGTTTTTGAGGTAGAACGGCATGACTCTGTAGCAGTAAACTCCCCAAGGCATCGTGTAGCTTCAGGATCGCACTCTTAAAATTCATAGGAGTTTCTCACAAAATGCCTTGCTATTTTGCTCTCAATTCTGCTTAACTTCAGTTTATGTGCATCACCTGTAAAAGAGAACACAACTGAATATATAGAGTTAGTAAAATAAGGATTAACTAGAGTCCTAATGCTTTACTCTTCCATGGTGGAAGAATTCTAGTTATCTTCAACTTCTAACTCCCCCCTTATCTATGATAGAGTTCTCTTCGATTAAGGAGTCTTGCTCCTTATCAATTATGCAACACTTTCGTTCAAGAGATATCAGACACAACCACTTGTGCTTTTCCTCTTCACGTGCGTGCCTTGTGCTTGAATCTGCCCATGCCCTATGTGCACTGTATATGGACTTGGTTCAATGTATGTGTGCCTTTGTCAATCATCAAAACAAAACTTACTCAACCAATAGTCTCCAACTCTAACTCACATCCAATGGATTTGCTCTCAGGCCCACAAAGAAGTTAACCTTTGGGATTGAGAGAACAGTATGAGATTGAAAAGGGAAAAAAAAAATGAGGGCAAGTTAAAGATATAATTAACCATGTGAAAAAAGATTTATTCTCAGCTGGATTAATTTAACAAAAATATATATTGGTGGAAATTGGAGAGGAAAAACATGGGTAATATTGTTATCTAATTTAAAGGCCTGCTTTTGTTTGTTGTACCATGTTTACTTAAATGTAGTACCTTTGATTGTATCTGCATTTTCATAATTTATAATGTTATGATTTGCATACTGGAGACTTAATTTCATGTGTTAGTAAAGCTATTACTACCAAAAGTCCAAAATCAATTGCTTGTACAGATATGTTTTATAAATATGACTTGTATATAACTCCTCTATATTTCATTTACATTTTATTGTAAATAAGGACAAAAAATATGGTTTAATTTAAATTTTTCTATATATTTGTGCTTTCGTTGTGGAGATGCATCATTTATAGACAATTCCATTTAAGTATTTTCACAAGCAACGTTAAAGAAAAAATGAATATGCAAAACACAATACTGACTGATTTTATTTTGAAAACTAGGATACAACAACTAAAATCGAAGGAGAAATACCATAAGAACGGATAAATTTCGAACCATACGTCATAATTCTCAGAATAATTTGTTTAAAAATAATTAAGGAGGGATTACAGGATTGTGCATCGATCTCTCTTACGGCTTTTCCTTCCGTTGCTCTGTGAAATTGAGTAGGCTCTTTTACTTTCTTCAATCCTCCTTCGCCGCTTGCTGTAAATATCAAAATGACATGACTTTTCGAATTAACTTCATGTGAATTAAGGACTTAAATTTTCTCGGCGTTTTAATTAAAGATTTTACTTATATACACTAAAAAAAAAATATTATATTATAGTGTTATGCAACCTGTTGTAACAAATTACCTGCATTATGTCCAGGTTATAAATTCCACTTATTACTAACAAACTTCTGGAGTAAAGAGGTAAAACTCTTTAAAATTTTGTAATAAAATATAACGGTAAGATTAATGATGAAACTAGCAACTTGTCAACAAAATATAATGCATGAACTGGTAAAGTTGGATTATGTAGGTATTTTTAGGATACTTACTTCAATTACACAACATACTGATATTGTCTAGCTATAATATTTCTTCATTTCCAGTCATTAAAAGTTTAGAATTAAACTCATTTTCACTACTTATTTTGAACTTAAGTTTATGCAAATGCCTCTAGACACATGCATTTTTCTCTTCTGGAAAAAATAATGAACTTTTATGACAAATAAAGATCAAGAAAAAGCACAATACTCATGCTAGATATTGGTGATAGCAACCTTATCTTTTATTTCTCTTTTTCTAATTTTTCCTTGTTTTCTAACTTAATGACACTTTTGTGTCGAGTCCTGGGTATGGAGTCACATTTGTTAAAGAGCGCTTTTGTCCCCAATATAGAATTTTCCGGCGCGAATCCAGATTAGTTAGGGGCGCAAGGAGGGCCAAAGTGGATAAAAATTAGGATAAAAATATTTTAATGTTTTCGAAGATGATAGTAAATTCGCACTGTGAGACGAAAAAGAAGAATAAGCTTTTATGGTTCTGAAAATTTGTATCATGCTGGAAGAAAAGATGATAAAAAGAATATTCAAGAAACTAGCACGGAGAAATAAAAACGATCAAAAAACTGAATGAAAGAACGAAAAATTGGGGGATAAAAGGAAATAGATGAAGAAAGGAAAGAGACGAAGATTTTGCTAATTTAACCCTTTGCAAGAACTATATTTATGAATATAGGTACACTAGTTACTCAAAATAACAACATTTAGAAAGATAGTTATAAATATGCTAAAACATTTGGAAAGATATGTTATAAATATGTTTATTAACTTACAAGTTTTAAAAATACTACCTCAATTCAATATTTATGTAGCAGGATTCGAAGTAAGAAGGTTAAACTATTTTAAACTTTGGTGTAAATTTGATCATAAATTCTTTAATATTTTAAAATTAAATTTGTATATTTTGAAACTACATAAAAATTACTTTAGGTCAGAAGAGTTTCAAATTAAATATTTTAAAAATCATAATTTTCAAAGAGGATTCTCGAAATAATAATGAAGCCACATAAAAATGAAAATATTTCAACGTATGAAATGATATGGCACGTTTCATATAGTTGGCCGATGTTTTGCCAAAAAGTATTCTCTACTACCCTACACTACACCACAAAGAGGAGAACCCAACTCAAAGCGAATAGTATCTCTTTTGTTCAATATGTAGTAAAATAATTTAATCGAGTTAGTTTTGCGTGAAACCTAACCCGATCTGAAACAAAAGCAATAATTGTCGGAGGTGGCAAAATAGTTAAAAGAAAATAATATCCATCTATATTATTTATTAAAAATGAGTTGAATAATAATTTTTTTAAAAACATGTCGAATATGGATAAAAATCATATTATCCCCTTAAAAAATAATTAATCAAATGGATAACTAATGTGTTTATAACTTTTACATTTGTAAAGCCTCGAATCGGGGGTTCCTCAAGTTTGGGAAACTAGGAATTCTCCCATAAGTGATCATATTCAAGAAGTTATGGATAATCATATTATCCACCGGATAACCCGTTTTTTATCTATCTCAAATATGGGTCGGATCGAATAAGTTATCCGTTTTTGAATTACCAGTTTTCGACCCGCTTATATCTTATCCGACCCGCCTGCTTGCCACCCCTAATTGCAGATTCCTTTCTCCTTTTTATTCTTTTCTGGGTGAGAAGTTCACTTTCCCTTCTATAATCCACTAGTGTTAGGACAAGTTAAGCTATATTTGTACTGAAATGTCACTTTTTCTATCAAAATGTTAGTAATAGATTCTATTTCCGCTATAAATGCATTTGGATAAAGGGAATTTATTCGAAAAGGAAAGATAAAGAGATTTGAAAAGAAAATAAGATCAGTAAGTCTTCTTAAGCAAAAGCTTCATTTGGGACATTGCCGAGAGCAATAGTTTCCTTTCCCTTTTATTTTATGACAGCACTGTTTGAGCCAGCTCTCACCCACTATCCCACCGAGTACCTGCTACAGGTAATGGGTAATTCCACCAGCCAAGAATTAGACAGATGAGAAGAAACTTGACCATGATCTCCAAGGTTTGCGTCCACGTTATTGACCATTAGGCCAAACCTAGGTGTATAGTTTCGTTTCCTTTCGGGGCAAATTATTAACCAGACAACAGAAATACTGAATTTCTTTTCATCCCTTGCCATTCTCTTTGAAACACGAACCATACTCGAGGCAAAACGTTTTGAGTTGGCTTAGTGGCCACGGATCCAATCTTGAACTATGATGGAGGTCAAGCTCAACATTCTACAAATAAATGGGAAGGGGGCTTGAAAAACAACCTCGATGTAACTTAGTTCCGCACCTTAACTCAAAATGTAGAAGGGAGAAGCTTTCTTTATGCCAAAGAAAGAAAGCTCTATGATAAACCCAAAAGATAGGCGTGCAAACAATGTTAAGAGTATAACCATATAAGTCTCCTACACCTACATAATCTTAGACGACCCTGATACGGGGTGTGTGGTTGGTTCAAGTCTAACGAAACACAAAAAATTACTTGTTCTACTAGATGACCATTGTACTTCAAAATCTCCGAGTAGTCTCAGAGAGCATAAATTGCAAATTAACATAAGCTAAGAGTTAGAATAAAAGCAAACACATGCAAAAATATAGATGAAATTACTCATTCAAAAGGAAAAAAACAAAGACATTCAAGGTCCCCACAATTGTGGTAGGTTTAATATCAAATGTTTGAAGAAAATACCAGTAGTTACTAACAAACAAGCTACTAATATAGGAATAGAGCAAAAAAGCATATACCAAAGAACATCATTACGAAACAATAAGAATAGAACAGGCAAGCACCCAGACAAAGCTAATAAAGCCAAAGAAGACATCCTAACCAGAAATAGAAACCTCATCAGACTTATCTGCCGTTTTCCTTTTTGTTGTACTTTAATTTTAAAGATTAAGTTGGATTCTCACTTGGCCATCATGACCTTGACGAATTCCTCATAGTTGATCTGCCCGTCGCCATCCACGTCAGCTTCACGAATCATCTCATCAACCTCTTCGTCAGTAAGCTTCTCACCTAGGTTTGTCATGACATGGCGAAGCTCAGCTGCAGAGATAAATCCATTCTGATCCTTGTCAAACACTCTAAAAGCTTCCTTGAGCTCCTCCTCAGAATCGGTGTCCTTCATCTTACGAGCCATCAAGTTAAGGAACTCAGGAAAGTCAATGGTTCCATTCCCATCAGCATCGACTTCGTTGATCATGTCTTGAAGCTCAGCTTCGGTTGGGTTCTGCCCCAATGACCGCATCACAGTTCCAAGCTCCTTTGTAGTGATGCAACCTGCAGGCCACACAATTATTAAGTATGTTTAGTTTTAAAAGCTTATAATTACACCAAAACTGTTGTTTCCTTTTTCTTTTTCTCTTGTTTCAATGAACAAGTGGAAATAGGCGTCCACGGTTTTATGTTCTCAAAGTGTACATAATAATAGAAGCATATGAGTGATTCCAACAGCGGAAAATAAAGTTAAACATCATTAACACAGCATCCCACGCTTCAATCTCCAATATAAGGAAGAAAAGTAAAGGGACTATTATTTCCAAACAGAAAACGGAAATCAAATTGGCAAAAACAATTGAACTGAAAGTAGCTGAAAGCGTCAGTCGATTCAAGAGGCAGCAGCTAGTCATATTCGAGTACTAACTATTGCTACCCAACTAAAATCTACTTACTTATTACTGCTATCTTCTCAAGTTGCATATTTATCTACTTTTTATGTTTACAGTCACATATATAAAATTCTAAACTTGGGTTTTTTCTCTAAATAATCCATTAATTGCTGAATAGACTTACACCAATAACTAGAATGATCTTTACCAACAAGGTAAAGCAATAAATAGAAAGTAGTGAAATCCACAATTACAGACATGTTACCACATTGAACAAAATACAGAGAATCCATCAAGAAACAAAGCCAAAGAAATCATAATTCACCCGTAGAATCCACCAACTAGAAGAACACCAAAATAAAACGATCGACCTATTTAACTGATTTAACATATATGTAGCCCCAAAATAACAAATCCTCAAGCTCAACTACAAAGAAAGATCAATTAAGGAATTCAACACATTGAACCAAAATATAGAAGCCACAAGTTTCACATAGATCCATTTTCACATTCATTTCTATCAAAAATCAAGTAAACAAAATTGAAACAACCAACTAAAGAAAACAGCATCTCGCCTACTAATGAACACCAGAGCTTATAATCATCATCCAATCATAGATCACAAAACAGTCAATCGAAAGAAACATTAAAAAATGGGCAAAAATAGGAATGGATCTGAGAAAAGAAGTATAAAAAGGGGAAAGAACAGAGACAGACCATCGCCGTCCTTGTCGAAAAGGCTAAAGGCTTCTTTGAACTCAGAGATCTGATCGTCAGTCAGCTGATCCGCCATTATCTCTTTGAATTATTTTACTGGAAATTTGAAACAAGGGAAGAAGAAAATGGGGGAGTATAATGAACAAAAATGGGGAAGGGAAAGAGGAGTTAATATAATGGTCCAATATTCCAGAAGGGTGCATCGTATTCCTGGGGTGGCCGAGCATCTGATGCTTACGCTTTTCTTTCACTGAAAATAATATGCACTCATTTTTGTCAATAGTGACTAGTTTTTGTCGAGTTTTTTTTTAGCTAAAAGTATTTTCTTTTTATTAAAAGTATTTTTTTTTAAATTAAGGTATTTGGCCAAGTTTTTTGGAAGAAAAAAAGTATTTTTGAGTAGAAACAGAAGCAGTTCTTGAAAAGCAGAAAAAAAGTAATTTCTCCCCGTAAGTACTTTTGAGAAAAATACACTTAGAAGCACTTTTTAAAAACTTGGTCACACACTAATTGTTGCTCAAAAGTGCTTTCCAAATTAATTAGTTAAACACAAACTATTTCTCCCCAAAAATACTTTTAAAAAATATATTTTTGGAAGAAAAAAATACTTCTCGAAATAAAAATAAGCAGACTTCAAAAGATCGGTCAACCAGGCTATAATAGTCACATGGGTCCTATGGTTTCAAGTATAAAAAAAAGTTAATCTTCTTATAGAATTCCGTATTACTTATATTATTTATAAAACATTTAGTTTTTGGTTTCAAATTCTTTATAGTAACTAATATAATCTACATAACCAATAAAGTGTTTGGTTCTCTTTAATAAATATATAGCATAAGTTATGCAAAGTGTAGTGCCGAATATCAAAAGTTGTATTACTTTTTTCAGAGTAATTTATACGAATATTTATGTAGGATAAGAATATGTTTATTACCATACGTGATTAAAAGTATATAAAGATACAAATGTCCTTAAAATAGGCCATTTCTACCTAATAACAATCCATATATTATAATTTACCACATAACAATCGATGCATTATAAATTATCGTATAACAGTCTCTACATTAATATATTTAGCACATTAATAATCTCTGTCTTATAACCAATGCATAACTAGACTGCTACACGTACGATACATAAATTATATATATATTTGGTTCATCATATTAAAAATTATATATAAGATATATAATCAAACATGTGCTTTCAATTATATCCCTGATTTTTCAATAGCATTTTATACAGTGTTGATGACCTATCGGAATTAAGAACAGTTCTAAGAAACTGAAAATCAGAAACTCGACCATACTGTTTCAGGGATTCATACAAGACTAATAGATAAATTATTATTGTTATATTCAGCTCGTTGGGAAAACCAAAAAGAGGAACGACAGTCGAAAAAGACAAGAAGTTCATTATTTCATTTATGTATCAAGCGATTAAGGGCGATAAGCACAAGCATCAATTGTGTCACTTTGTATATACTAGAGGAGGTAAAGCCAGTGTTGTGCACGGCCCAATATTAAAAACTTAAAATTGTTCTTGAAGTATTTAAATATTTTTAAATAATATTTTCAAGTGTTTAAGGGGAGTTTTATAAAATATTTAAGTATTTTACTGCTTACGTGTGCATATTAGTTGATGAATATTATTGTAACGAATCGGACGGTCGTTCCGAGAGTTTAGCCTGTTTCCCTCATTTCTGCTTCATTGCTTGTGTGGTTCATCTCTTTTGTGTGGTGTTAGGTTGGTTGACTCGGGTTCAGAGTGGTCGTGGTGAGAATTAATGCACTTAGTCTCTTAAATGAGCACAATAGTTGGAAAAAATCAATCGGGAGTTGAATTATAGGTAAACGACATCAGAATGTGGATTATATGGCTCGGATAGCTTCGTTAGGTGATTTGGGACTTAGGAGTGTGTTCGGAATGTAATTTTGATGTCTGGTGTAGAATTAGGCTTGAATTGGTGAAATTTAGTTTTTGGCGTTTTCCTGTCGACAGTGGAAAATAGGCTATCGGGGTCGGAATGGAATTTTGGAAGTTGGAGCAGGTTTGTAGCGTCATTCTGGATGTGTGTGCAAATTTTCATATCATTCGGACGAGGTTTGGTTAGTTTCGGCATCGTTGGTGATTTTTGGAAGTTTGAATATCTCTAGGCTTGAATCATGGGTTGATTTGGTATTTCGATTTTATTTTGGGTGTTCCGAGAGTTCGACTTAGTCCGGGTGATCATTTATGGCTTAATTGTATTTTTTTGGGTTGGGGTCCCGAGGGCCTCAGGTTGAGTTCGGATGGGTAACGACATGATTTTTGGCATTTTGGAGTTGCTGGTGTGAAACTTTCTGGTGTTTCCGTACCTGCGGATGGGGGACCGCAGGTGCGAGCCCGCCGAAGCGGACAAGGATCCGTAGATGCGGAAATTGGATAAGTCAGCAAAGGTCGCAGATGCGGATGTGGGGCCGCACCTGCGGAGGGGGGCCTGGCCAAGGAGCGCAGGTGCGGACGTCTGGTCACGCCTGCGAGCCCGAAGGTGCGAGAAGAGGGCTGCAGGTGCGGAAGTCCGGACTTAAGTCATTTTCGCAGGTGCGCACCTGGGACCGCAGGTGCGATTCCGCAGGTGCGAGAAAAGGACCGCAGGTGCGGTCATCGCTAGGCAGAACCTATAAAAAGAACCCCTAGCGAATTTTGGTCATTCTTTCACCATTCTTATCCGGATTTGAAGCTTTTGAAGGGTTTTTGAAGAGGGAAATCGATAGTTCTTCATTGAGGTAAGGATTTTGGACTTAAAACTCGTTTATATGTGATTAAGGGTCGGATTAGTGGTGGAAATTTGGGGGGAAATAATGCTAAAATAGGTAATTAAGGCTTGTGGTTTAGAGACCTTAAAATGGGAATTTGAGAAGTCATTTGGACTCTATTTCAGTGTTCTTGGTATGTATAGACTAGTGGCAGGACGAGAATTTTTGTAGCGTAAATTTCATCGAGTTCCGAGAAGTGGGCCTGGAGGTCGAGTTTGACTAATTTCGGGATTTTTGAGTATTTTTGATAAAGTTCGATTAGGGTTCGTTCCTTGGCATATTATAATGATATACATCTGATTTTTTGGTAGATTTGGAGCACTCGGAGGCCGAATTTAGAGGCAAAAGCACTGCGAAGTAGTATTTAAGCCGGTTTCGAGGTAAGTAACGTTTCCAAACTTGGTTCTGAGGATTCGAAACCCCGAGCTAAATGATTTATGACTATAATCGAGGCAACACGCATACCAAGTGACGGGCGTGCGGGCGTGCACCGAGTATTTGTGGCCTGGCTTATTCCATGGCACCGCTTAGTGATTATTCCCTGATGATATCTGTGCTTCTGTTAATGTGGTAATTGTGAACCTGTTAGGAATCATGTTAAATATAAATGCTAGGCTTCATGCCGGGTCGTATATTACTGTCTCATTTTGTGATTATTTGATTTCATGTACTAAGTCATGTTATAGCATATCACTTCATATCTCATTCTCAGTATTGTTAGTTATATGCATAATTATCATTATTTCGGGCTGATGGATGCATCTGTGATCCATGTGAGTGAGACTAAAGAGTAATGACTGAGTGAGGCCGAGAGCCTGTTATTGAGACAGTTATGAGACTGGACTGCACATTGCAGCGATACTTAAATCATGCCTTCATTGGCTTGATATAGCGTTTGGGCCACTAGGGCCCCTCCGGAGTCTTTACACCCCCAGTGAACGCATTGATGTTGAGGGATGAATTTTCCTTGGACATGGATCGTGTCCGAAGTGGATGTTACGTAAGGGATGGATCGTCCCTGGACATGGATCTTGTCCGAGTGTTGTATTCCAGAGATGGACTTTCTCCGTGGGGCTGGATTGGCCTTTTTTCTCAGTACGGAGTGACTACGGTCACCAATGATTATGTACATTCGGGGATGCACTTTTCCCTGGGTCTGAGAGCCATATACGGTACTGAGTGGACTGTTGTGTGAGGGTTGTGAGCACTATGTGCATATACACACTGGTTTCATATAAATGTTTTATGATGGCATGTAGAGTATACTGGCATAATTGACATATTTACTCATTCTGATAAACTGTTAGCATGTCTAATTTCTGTATACTGTTTATTGTAAAATTTTGAGGTTTTGTCCGTCACTACCTCTCATCCCATAGTTTGGGTTCGTTACTTCTGAGTTGGTATACTCACGTTACCCCTTGCACCTTGTGTGCAGATCCAGGCACACTGGGACCCGGTAGTGGATATTGAGTAGCTGTCAGAGTTTTCATTGGAGTTGTCGAGGTAGCAGCTGGCGATCGCGACCTCGTATTCTCTTCCTTATTCTTCCTGTTGCACTTATTTTGAGACTATGTTGTCTATTTCTTCATTTCTCTATTTTATGATATAGCAGCTCGTGACTGTGTGACACTGGATTCGGGGTTGGAAATTTTAAATTTTTGTTTCAAATATTGTTTATAAACTTCAGTCTCTTAGTATTATCAATAATTCCGTTTAAATTGTATTTTTACTGAAAACTGAATTTAGCTTAGATAAAAGGGGCGACTTGCCTGGTTCCACGACAGGCGCCATCACGACTCCAAAATCGGGTCGTGACAATTATGGACCCAATAATTTATGTTATATTATCTTGTCTAAAATGTGTTTCAAGGTTTTTGCATACTCATTAAGAAAATCAGCTGATAATAGTAATTATAAATACATCTTTTAACTAAAATTATCCCTAATCCTCTATCCACTAAATAAATTTTGTGGTATAGCCGACGGTAAATATTTACAAATATGTTTAGGCACCTAGAGTTTTACCATGTATTGTTGTTTGTGACTTCAGTGAAACAAAAAATGCTTCTTGTCAATATAGTTCACTCTTTGTAAGCCTATCACGATGTTTTAACTACGTGATATCATCTTATGCTATATTACAGTATACAACTATTATTTCTTGAAGAAAAATCTTGATTTCATTTAATTATTTTTCTAACTAAATTTTTCTAAGCTCGTTAAATTTAACCAGAAAGAGTCTCGATTTATTTTATCCTCGCTAATTTATGAATAACCAAGGAGATTGAATTTTTCTTCTTTGACAATTCATTAGTTTTTAATATTATATAAAATGATATGTCTTTTTAAACACAAGAAAAAATAATCATAAAATGCAAATGATAAAGATATTAACCTTTAAACAGTAATACTATGAGTTCTAATTGGATCCCATGATATTTTTCAATCAAATCACTATGTTCTTATTAAAAACCAATTACTCTACTACTAATATTTAAACTAAGCTGGAGCTAAAGTTTTTTTGTTTTTTCCCTTTTAAATGGGAAAGGCTTATAGTAATGATTAATAAAAGTAACATAATGTTTTGATTTGAAGTGGTGCAGTAACATTTAAGGAATGGCTTTATCTAATTAATTTATGGTGTACAATATTTATATTGACTTGGTTATAATAGTTAATATTCTCCTTGTTCCTAATTTTAAATCAAGAAATTAAAAGAAAAAAATATTTACACACTTCAAAAAATATTAAAAAAAAAAATTGCTTACAAACTTTTAAACATTATATATTTAGAAAAATATAGAACTTTTACCTTACATTTAGGATTGTAAATTATGCATTATTTAAAAAATTTAAAACTATTATTAGCCTTAGTTTTCTCTAACATTTTTATTTGATATTCTATTTTTTATTTTTAGAACTATCTTGTAATACATCTTGCGATGTAAGTAAAATACAAAGCTCCTCTCTTCCCCAAATAAAATTTGATTGAACAAAAATATATAGTAACAAATAAATGATATTACGAGAGTACATACATATTCAAAATTTGCATAAAATGAAACTGTAAATACAACTTGTAAAAACTCAAAAATAAAGTGTTTGTACTATGATATCATGTGTCACTAGAAGAGTAATAAGTAGAGGAGTAAGAATTTAGTGGCACACCATAATCATTATACGTAGAACTTTAAACTAAAGTCGCAAATGTAGTTTCACGGGGCAACTTCTATTTTGGGTCTTGAAAAAGCCTCGAAGTTTCGCTTAGGACTCGTTTGGTTATAGATTTTGTCAAAATAAATTTGGATTTTATTTGACAAATACATGTTTGGTTATAAATTTTTCTTATATTTTGGTAAAATTCCAAATTCCAAATCTTAAAATCAGTTCAATAGCTGGTTTTGGGTCAAATCCCTCATAATATACATATTTTTTCAAAATAAATTTGGAAAATACATTTTGAAGACGTATGTCTAAATACATTTTTATCTTTAAGTCAAACTTCACTCAAAATAAATTTGAGAATATATGGCGGAACGCTAGCTTATTCTCTAAAATATGTCATGGCAATTGATGTAATAAGTTACAAAAGCGGGGGCAACAAGGATGTTGATTAAAGCAGACATGGCCTAGCAATTGGGCCTTGAAAATGCCTCAAAAGTTTCCTTTATTTACCAAACTGTACGATGGCATTCAACGTAATTATATAGAAACACAGTGGCAACTACATTTTCGCTAAAGCATGTCAACGAAGTGCTGTCTGCTTCAGCTGTTCTTAGGCACTTCTTATATAGGAGAAAGAATATATCAAATATATTTATTTATACATTATATTAAGTTAAATATTCTTAGTAAAATTTTTGGCTTCATCATTGGTTATTTTTTCACATTAATTTTCAAGTTTAATGTTACTTATACTATAACTTGGTTTACACCCGCACTTTAAGTTTTGTTAGATACATATTATACACTTTTTTTTTGTTTTGGTAAGAATGTGTCAAATAATCATTTCGTGAAAAATAAAAAAAAACAAATAAATATTTTATGTTCCTCGTTACATGATTGAAACAAAAATATCGTGTGACAAAATCTATAGGAATTTCATATTATAAAAATTAAATTTTTAAAAAAAAAGCAGTGTAAAAGGAATAGCATATGTTCTGTGTAATAGTACTTTTGCGCCTTTCATGTCACAAAGCGAGCACACTTGGACTTCATTTTTCCATTCACATTCACAACATATATGAGGATAAGGAATATAAGAAATTGCGAAGTAGTAATGTCGTAGTTAGAGGTGTACAGAGGAAATCGATAAAATCGCACCAAAATGATAACCCAAGTTAAATCGAGAAAAAAATCCGACTATGGTTCGATTTGAGTTAGTTTGGTGTTGGAAAAAGTTCCGATCATAATTGGTTTGATTTAGTTTTAACTAAAAAAAATCAAATCGAAGCTAAATCAACCTTGACATTACATGTATAAAAATTTTAAATTTATTTAATACATAAAAATACTTTTTGTAATGTAATTTATAAATATTTCTTAAACTTTTTCATAGTTTATCTTTTAACGTGTTATTTTCAAGGTTGGACCTAGAACTTTCGAATGCTCCAATAAGTTTTTATAGCCCATAAATATTCTAAATCAAAATCATATCAATACTAATACTAACAAAAGACATTCAATTCAATACTAAGAATTACAATGTGTTGGATATCTATTTCTTAGTTTTGCAATGATTTAGATAAAAATGCATAATCGATTTTTATTTTTTCTTTAGTGTTTAATCATGTAATTAATAGTATTTATTCGTCATACTTATTTTAGAATGATTAGTACTTTTAGATTATGTTCATTTTTACAATGGCTTATTAGTTAGCAATATTTAATTTGTACGATTATATTATCTCTATTGTTGAATATTTTAGGATAATACCATGACACATCTCATACTTTGAATAATTTAACTTGAGAAACACCTTATATAGTTGTATCTTGATAGGATTAAAGAAATATTTGGGCAAAGTTGTATGTTTTGTGCTATGAAGACTTTACCGGCGAAAAATCCAAAAAAATCGAAAATCCGAGAAAACCCGAAATTGAAAAATCTAACTTTCGTTGGTTTAGTTTGGTTTGATCTTTAGATTTAAAAACACGACACAATTGGTTTGGTTCGGTAATTGAAAAACCCGAACCAACCCGACCTATGTACACCCGTAATTGTAGTGATTTGAGATATGCATTAATCATCGTAGAAGGTGAGCTTTGTCATAACTAGTAAAGTTATAGCCATGTGACCAGAAGGCCACGGATTCAAGTCGTGAAAACACCCTCTTACAAAGATACAAGGTAAGACTGAGTACAGTAGGAGCTTAGGTCCAACCTTTCCCCGAACCGATGCATAGTGGGAGCTTAGTTCACCTGGCTGCCCTTTCTTTCTTTCTTTCTTTCTTTTTTAACTTGAGATGGTTGTAGAAACCCATAAACTTCTTTTTAGTGGCCTCATTTTTCTTCTTCCCCCCCTACAATACAAACCCCACTTCCACTGTTCTCCTTTGAACCTTACAAAGGAAATAGGACAATTCTAGTAGTCCAAATAAAAAGCTAAAATCTGCATGGGGAAAAATGTATTTAAGGTAAGAGACAGAAGTGGATGAAGATACAGGATACTTACTTATGCATATTGACAAGATTTTTGTATCCGTACTCACTTTTTGTGTCACGCCTTAATTTATATTCGCTTTGTAAAAAAAATTGTATCCGTACCCGCTTTTGCGCATAACTTCAGCATACGGGGCTGAAGTAACAAAGACAATCACGCAAAACTTCAGCATTCTAGTAGACGGATCTGAAGTAGCTTGCGACTAGAGCTAAAGTTTTGTCTTTGTAACTGGGGAACTTCAGCCCCGTATGCTGAAGTTCTTCAACTTAACTGGCGATGTATCATAAAATGCAGTGCATAGTTTATAGACATGTTTCAGTGTATGTCTTCGCAGAAAAGTACTGTAATAGACTGCAGGTGCATCACTTCTAGCTGGATTCAGCCACCCGCAAAAGAAACTCAGCGTCTTTCCAAGGTATGAATGATTCCTTGTTAGCAACCACCAAATGAGAAGATACGGTCAATTCTTCTGAAGCTTCAACAGGACAAAGTTGTCAATTATCAAAATTTTGAAAGTTTAAACATAGGTCACTGCAGAGCTAGGACAAGATGCAAAAGGGCCGGCAATGGTGTTTTGTCTTCTCATATTAACACATTGGATGTCTCTCTGAAACTTAGTTCTAATTATTTATAATTAAGAAATATTATGTACTACTTATAAGTTACTGAAACTGAAGATTTGAGAAAGAAATAATCTAGGATGATGAAGCTGGCATTGGCTACAAAAGCACAACACATGGTACAAGTCTTTTATGTTTTTTGCTACTTCTGAATTTGTCATCAATTTAATCATTACCTAAAAAAAGGGCAGCCCCGTGCACTAAGTATGCACGAGGTTCGGGAAGGGCCGGATTAAAAAGGTCTATTGTACGCCGCCTTACCCTGCGTTTATGCAAGAGGCTGTTTCCACGGCTCGAACCCTTGACCTCCTGATCACACGGGAACAACAGCTTTATCGATTACGTCAAGCTCCCCTTCGGTTTAATCATTACCTATTGTAGTGAAAATGCATAGGAAAACTAGCCCAAACAAGAGTTTAATTAAGCTGAACCACTGTTACTTTTCAGAGGAAAATTGGGATTGTGAGCCAGAAGCTTAGCACGGGAAAACATGGTGCATCCAAGAGGCAGGGAAAATCCAAGACTAAGAAAAAGTCAGGTGAGGAGCAGATGATGGAAAAAGGGAGTAAACCAGTTAATATCAAAGGCAAAGAAGAAGCATCTGATGTAGATGAAGATTATAGGTTACTCTTGGGGAATCTTCAATGCAAGAATTGGGGCTTGAAAACCACCGTTAAGAAGCGGTACCGTTATTGAATATGAAGCCGTTGAAGATGACGTTGAAATCCTTTACGACAATGGTGGTATGCTCAACAAGGTAGGAAGCTGTAACCTTACAGATTCTTCAAGAAAACACCACGAGAGTATGTTCTTCCGACCTTTGTTTCTCCTCCCTATTTTCTCTTTTGCCTTTACCTGCTTGGTTTCAAGTTTCTGGAAATAGTTCCTCATGATACTTGTGTTTATATGAGCTTCAATGAATACTAAGATAAGGGTACATATCTACAGATAAATGTGCGGTCTAAGTTCAGGCAGAAAGTCATGGATCTTCTGAATAAGCCTTACAATCCAAATGAGTTTGAAGAACTATGGACTGATATCAATGCTAAAAAACCAGTGCTAAAGCATATGGACTTGCAAACATTAGTAAATATTTGGATAATGGTTGTCATCTGTCCTTGAACTCAAATTGCTTGGAGTAATTTCTTACAACACTTCACATTTTGCAGTCTCTGGTTTCATCTTTGGATGTCTTGCTAGTTTCTGTAAGGTATGCTGTCAATGCAAAAGAATAGTACAAAATGTTTTAAGATGTCACCATAGTCCAAAGGATGACCAATCCAAAGAGATGTGGCATTAAAAGAATAGGTAATTAGGTTGATTATTGACTAGTTGCTCCAGGGAAGGTGTACAATATGTTTTTAGTATTGTTTCATACCTTTTTGTACGGGATGTTTTTACAACATTCCAAATTTTAGGTCAATGGTGAAGTGTAGGACAGTACTGAGTCACTTGTGAATGAATACGGAGAGGAAAAGAAATAGTGAAAATTCTTAATTATATATGAACTGTAAGAAACTAAGAATCCTTTTTCAACTGTAGCTGTCCGGATTGTTACTTTCTCACAAAGTTTTGTACTTTTCCTAGAGTGAGATCCTCTTTCCTCAATACATCTTCAAGAAAGATATGAAAATATATTTAACCCGTTTGAAGCGAGTGTCCGTCAAGCTGGAAATCCAGGATTTTAAGTTTATGAGTTCCTATTGTAATCTCAAATTTATATACAATAATAATTGGGTTCACAGTTACATATCTATAGATATTTAATGGTTCTTTTTATAAAAATACAGGGTCTCCGCAAATCTAGATTTGAGTGAAATTCAAATACTTATTATCTTTCTCCAAATTTTATACACCCATGAACAATAAATGTCATGCTTCGCGAGCTTTTAAATATTATTATAATGCTCCACTTTGTTTTTAAAATTTGTGTCCTGGTTATATTTTTGGAACAATCTTACCATCAAGAGAAAGGAAATGGAACAATGTTATATTGGAATTTGGAAGTCGTCCTGCAATTAATTCTTTTCAATTTAATTCCATTTTAAAATTCAGAAATAATCTGTTTCCTACATTTTATAAAGAAGCTTACCATCTAGGGTATCACTTCCAGACTATATGGTAGGTTAACCATTTGCAACTAGTGCACCACATATTGAACTTCTTGCATTTTTAGTTTTGATAAAAGGATTGAAATTCTAGCATTAATAGAACAACAATACAAAATTATTGTTTCTTGTATGTCCATCAAGAACGAACCCTTCTCTTCTTTTCTCTTGGGAATTGGAACCCAAAGGGCATAGAAACCTAAGTTGCTCTGACACGACAGTTCAGGTGCCGTACCCGTGTCAACATGACACTAGTATGGGTATGGGTATGGAATCCGTACCGGATTTGATAAAACAATTTTGGGTACTTTGACCACGACGGACGGAAAAATTCGAGACGAGATACAATTTGATTCCCGAAATCAGAATATCAAAACTAGGGCGAATTTGAAGAAAATAGCATGCCTTATCCAGGAAATCAATTCTTTACTCTACAACTTGAGAATAAAAAAGAAATACACACTTTACAAGCTATACATAAGTATTCCACCAAATTTCTCAAAATTTAGATATATTTTTATTTTTTTTGAATTATTTTTAGTCGGAGCCCGCACCGCACCTGAATCCGTACTAGGATCCGTATCCCCGAATCTTAGAATTCATATCTCGAAGAATTCGACCTCTAGATCCGCATCCGTGTCCACCGAGCAACTTAGGTAGAAACAACAGCTCATTTCTAGTTGAGTGACAAAGGAAACCAGATTATATTGTAAATTGTGTTCCATTGTTCCTTCAACTACAAAAATCCACGTTTTGCGTAACAGTTTGCCTATTGAAACAATGGGAGCTCTTTGTTGAAAGCTAGTTGTTGTTGGATTGCTTGGGATATTTGGGTATTGTCGATTGCTGGAAATATTAACTGATGTAGAAGATTTTCCTTTTCTTACTTTTGCAATTTTGATGTATTCAGATCAATGCCAATCTATCTTACTTTTTGTGGGCTCTTTCTCTCTGAATTCTCTGCAGTTTCGGCACTATGAAGTCATTCAAACTTTGTGCTTCCTTAATTTCACTATACCGTCGTTACATGATAGTACATGTTTTAAATTCATGTTTTCCTTTTGGATTGGGTTCTTGATATACCTACACCTATCTGTTGCTAATCAATGAAAGAAGGTTGTTGGTCAAAAGATACTGTTATATCGATGTATATTTTAGATACAAGGTTTAACGCTATCTTGTGACCTTCAAGTTGCTAGTTAGAATTTGAATTCTGGAGAAAACAAGCTATTAACAGTGTTATACTTTTATTAACAACATTAACAAACCAATGATGGGGTTGATGAAATCATCAAGTACCTAATTGCCTCACCTTCCTTCTGTTTTTCTCGATGCAAACATTTTTTTTTTTTTGGTAACAAATGTGAATTTTACCAAAACACAGATTCATACTGTGGTTGGCAGCGCAAAATAGGTTGTTGACAAAGGAAAGGTTGCTATGTATGGGATTACATTGTGATGATAATGAATGCATTTTATGTGGAGCAGATGTTATGGAAAGTGCAGAACATTTATTCTCAAGATGCAAACATTCAAACCCATGATTACAACCACACCCTTTCCATCTGGCTTAGCATTAGCCAAAAACATCTTGTACTGCGGGTCAGCTTCATCCTCATCCTCAACCGCATCAGTTGTCACGATTCAAAATTCATACATGGTTGTGATGGCGCCTATCATGTTACTAGGCAAGCCTACTTCTCGAAATATTACTATCAATTAATTTAAGAATTAAATAAAACATTTCAACATTTAAATTTCTCATAAACTAAATCAACTCTAAATATAATTCATATAAAATACAGAAACGAGCCTCAAACATCAGGGTGTCACTAAATCATGAGCGTCTAAATCTATGAACTAAGATATATAAACTGTCTAACTGTCCAAAAGAAGAAATAGATGATAAAAGGGAGTAACAAGGTCCTACGGACGCTATCAGCTACCTTGCAATCTCCAAAGATAGTCGGTCTGAACTCAACAATCGCCACCTTCCAACTCACCTGGATCTGCACATATAGTGCATGGTGTAGTATGAGTACAACCGACTCAGTAGTAACAGAAATAACTAAGGAAATGAGCAGTAGTGACGAGCTAAGCAAACCAGTCCAATTATTTATTTTCACAATTTAAAAATAAACAGAAATAAACAGGTAAATTTCATAACTCAGTAAATGCTACAAAGAAATTTAACATATAAATACAGCAACCACAAAAGTAAATGCAACCTCACAGCAATGTCACTCCATCACTTAGCACTCGCACTCAGCACTCGACACTCAATTCACTCAACACTCTACGCTTACTGGGGGTATGTACAGACTCCAGAGGGGCTCCCAAAGCCCAAGCGCTGAGCACAGACAACTCACGTGCTATCATATCAATACTTGGATCCGCACGGTCAACTCACGTGCTACGCGGACAACTCACGCGAAATGGTGTCAATACCTGGACCCGCAAGGTCAACTCACGTGCTACGCGGAAAACTCACGCGCTATTGTATTAATATCCTCACAAAACCAGGTCATCGGTCTTACTCAATCATGTACCTCACTAGCTTCACCATCATCAACAAATAAGGGACACAACCCACACCAAGTATTACAACATATTAGCAAATAATAGAGATTGGGGTAAACATGTAAACTAATTTCTATGACAGAATATAATTAATGTGAGCATGAATAAAGCCTAAGTGTGATCCTTAATATGAAGGCAAACAAGTTCAACAATAAATAAATGCATAAACACAGATAATGGCCATTAGGCCTCACGGGACGGATCAAGTCTCAATCCCTCGAGGCGTACACGCACACGCCCGTCACCTAGCGTGGGTATCACCTCCAAACAATCACATGATATCAAACTCTTCGGGTTTATACCCTCAAAGCCAGAGTTAAAACTGTTACTTACCTCGCTACCCTCAAGTTCTCCGGCCTTGCAACGTATAGAACACCAACCAAACAGCCTCCAACTCAATCCACGGGAAAATATTAATTAACGATATCAATTACGCTAGTCGAAGTCAAATCCTAGTTTCTCCTAAATTTCAGATTTACCGCCAAATATTAATATTTCACTCCACAAATCATGAATTTAAAAAGTATAATCATACTTCAATATCACTATTCAATTCAATCTCCAATTAAATTTCTGTAAGTTAGTATTTGAATTCCAATGGCATTAACCAAAGTAGAATCTATCCAAATTAAGAGTAAGAATTCGGAACTGTAGCTATTATATTCATGTCCAAATATATTCTTCACTAATGCACTGTAACTACATGTGTATGCATTGTTAAACTATTTCCAAATCTCAAAAGTATTTAATCTTTGAAACCTAATCATACTCCCTATTTACATTATTCAATCATCATCACTATTATAATCATATATATATCCTCTCATGATTATCTAATTAGCTAATCATCATCTCCTCTAACTTAAGATAGCAGAAGCCTTTATTAGCAACAATAATACTTTATCTAACATTTGTATAATTAATCAATTCCTATTGAACTCCTGAATAATTATAAAATCACGTTTGATATTACTACAGTTATTAGGCAATCACGATGCCTCCTAATTAATTAATATAGTTAACCAAACCAATGTCAACTGCGACACTCTCTTGAAGGGAAAAATTTGGCCAAAAAAATAAATGACTTCTAATATTACTATCCGTTCTAAAATTCATATTCATATTTGCTGGTTTCTCCTCTAATGAAATCTATTACTATTATTATTGTTTAGTATTACATGGGTCATTATTACTACAATCAAGATATTCTCTCATCCGTAACAATTATTGGTTAATTATTTTATTCCCTGATGTAAAACATAGGAATCAAAACTACCATTGTAAATAGTTTTCCACTGCAACTTTTTAATTCACAGTTTTATGTCTAATTTTAGTTCACTAGCCATTGCCATATATTGTTTCCTATTGTCATCATAACTAGTTGGCCAAAAATATATATAAATATATATACAAGAATTAGTAGTACCTGAGCAAATAAAATTTCCTTTCCTGTGTTGGTTAAAGAGGAAGCAACAAGCAATTTGCTCCTCGGTAAACTCTTAATAGCGTTGTCAACGGAAAAACAAAAATACAAAAAAAATACAAAAAAGTAAATTTTTTTTTTTGAAGGGAAGGCGAGGGTGAAGGTGGGGAGTTGGTTCGTGGTGTAGGGGGTAGGGGTGGGTGGGTGGTGCAGAAAATTAAATATACAAAAAGAAAATGAAATGTAGGCAACTAAGTAAATTTCTAGATAAGTTGAGTTGAGATTTCTTTGTTTTGGGTGAGTTTCATGGGTTATATTTGGGTTGCTTAATGGGTCAGAATGAACTATAAAAATAATAAGTTAACTTATGCTCGGTCCAAATAGACTCATAAGTAAAAATATTTGTAGTCCAACTCATTAATATCTGGACGAGTTAGGCGAGTTTGGGCTCAAATTACCACCCTAAATAATTTCTCTCACCGAATTTAGTGTATTATGTTATGTTTTGAACGATAGTATAAGTCTGATTTATTTCTACTATTCAGTGAATAGTTTTATTTGATAAAAGTAAAAAGGTGAGGAGATAAAGAGCAAAATGAACACAGAGAGAAGAATATGAAGTGTTCTTACGTTATTCGACAATTGATATAGTTCTATTTCAATGAAAAAAAGAAGTAGGAATTTAGATTTAACTGTAAGCCCTTTATTTGCTTCTTTTTGTCGCTGCTATCAACTCCATATAATGCTTTTAATGTCTTCTTTTGTGTAGAACAAATCTTTCAACAATTAGTAGTAGTTGACTGAAACTACAACAACAACACAGTACCACTTGTTACATTCTTTTTTCCATTTTCTATGAAATAGCCAAATAAGCAAATAGAAATAATATTTAAAAACGTGAATAAAATATTCATTTGCAAGTGATCATATGAAATAAGCAAATTAATACTAGTTACATAGAAGGTTAAATATCAAGCAGTCATATAAATAAAATCAAAATTGGACAAGATTATTCTAGACAAAAAGATTAGAGTTTTGCAAGGTACTCGATTAGACTTTCCATGTATAATAAATGAGTCAATAAAATATAGTTTCACCGAAAATACATACAAGAACTATAAATTAGCACAACACTCACAAAAACTAACAGTAAAAAAGAATTACCTGATCTAACATTTGTACGTGCAAAATAGTAAGCAGATTTGCCAAATAAAAAATAATAATTTATTGAAAAGGAATTCCAATAGACAATGATTTGATATGGGAAATAATTGTTTAATTGACTTAGTTTTATAGAGTGATAGAAAAGATCACAAAAGGATGAATTGTAACAATTATTAGAAGCCAAAAAGACAAACATTGAATGGAAATATGGAATTCTAAAGGTTTGGGAGAATTTATACATTTTTGCAATAATGTAAGGAAAATGAAAGGACACCAAGGATTTGAATTGGCTTCACTAATTGATTGTACGGAACTTCACTCTTTTTATTTATCAAGGTAATGCCAATTTATTATTTTTGAAAAGTAATTTACTTTTTAGTATAACAATATTATAGGAATAGTGTTTAATGATCATTCAAATTTTTATGGACATTTTCATCTTTTAACTTTTGACCTTAGCACATTCACTTTTAGTATGATATATATATATAATTAATGTTGTGAATTTTTTAAAAGGGCATTAAGTACAAAATATTATTTAATGGGAAGTAATTTTAATCTTAAGAAGAAGATAATTTGGTCAGCTTCGTATGGTGGTTTTAGACCGAGGCGTGCGTCCGGATTTGGAGGTCCATAGAGTAATTTGAGGCAATTCGACGGAATTCGAAAAAATTGAATATGGAAAGTGGAAAGGTTTGACCAATGGTTGACTTTTGTGATATCGTGGTCCGAATGCGATTCCGAGAGTTGGCGCAGCTCCGTTATGTCTTTTGGGACTTATCTGCAATAGTATGCTTGGACAGGTCCCGAGGGCCCCGATGTGTTTCAGACGAGTTGCGGATGATTTTCATGGTTTTGGAGACGCTGAGTTCTGGTGTAATCGCATATGCGAACCTTGAGCGCAGGTGCGAAGGAGGAGGCGCAGGTGCGAGAGGAGCTGGATTGGGCAGTCTTCGTAGATGTGGAGAAATGAGGCGCACATGTGGCCCTGCAAAAGCGGATCCTTAGGTGCAGGAGCGAAAGGAGGCGCAAGTGCGGTTGGTCATGCGCACCTGCAGTTGCACAAAAACAGCTATTTTTGTCGCAGGTGCGGTCACGACTGGGCAGAGAGTTTATATTCGAGGGTTTGTTATTTTCTCCATATTTTAACTTGTAGAGCTCGGTTTTGAGCGAGTCTTGGTGGGTTTTTCAAGCAATCAGATTGGGTAAGTGTTCTTCACCTAGTATTTAATGTATTCCATGAATTTATCTTCAATTTTATCATTAAAATTGTGTTTTGGGTTGAGGAAAATGTTGATTTTTTAAGAAAATTTCTAAAATGAAAAATCATGATTTGAGGGACGAAATGGTATCAGAATTTGATAATTTTTGTATGGTTGAACTCATATTGGAATGGGTATTCGGATTTTGTTAAATTAGTCGATTTCCGAAGTGCGGGCCTGGGGGTCGACTTTTGGATTTTGTTAAAGATTTAGAATTTTTGATCCATAATAGTTTCTTATAAGTTTTATGTTTACTTTGAAGTTATTTTAGTTGGATTTGAGCCGCCCGGAGGTCTATTCACCCGAGGAGTTCATTTTAGAGTACCAGATTGTCGTCTTTGAGGTAAGTATCTTGCCTAACCTTGTGTGAAGGAATTATCCCTTAGGATTTGAGTCTTCTATGTTGATTGTAGTCCGTGTACGCGAGGTGACTAGTGCGTGTTGTCCTTGTGCCTAGCATTCTTTACTGTGGTTATTCCTTGTGAATGAGTTATACCGTTCTTTGTGATTTAAATTTCTTGAGTTGATTTACTCGTCGTACTTTGCATTACTGTCATTGTTGCTTTGTACTTGTTGTGGTAATGTACGAGGTTTCCGTCGTGCTATAGTTGTTATCTTTGTTGGTTGCACTGCATATGTAAATTGTGACTACGGAACGATATTTCAGGAGATTCCGCTGCACTGTATATTTACTTTGGGACTACGAAACGGTATTCCGGGAGATTCCCCTCCACCGCATATTTATTTTGGGACTACAGACGTATTCCGGGAGATCCTCCTGTCTTGCATATTTACTTTGGGACTACAGACGTATTTCGGAAAATCCCCTCCAGTACTGCATATTTATTTTGGGACTACGGACGTATTCCGGGAGATCCCCCTGTACTGCATATTTATTTTGGGACTACGGACGTATCCCGGGAGATCTCCCTGTACTACATAGATAATTCGGGACTACGCGACGGTAACCCGGTAAATTTTCCCTGTTTTATGTCTGTGTTCAGAGCTGCTAATCTTCTATGCTTAGGTGTCACATGGTAACTTATATTTGAAGAATATTTATTTGAAAAGCTTATATTTAAAATACCGATCTTGAAAGAACTATATTTGAAGAATATTTATTTGAAAAGCTTATATTTGAAAAGTATCGATCTTGAAAGAACTATGTTTGAAGGAAACTTATTTGAAAAACTTATATTTGAAAAGTATTGATCTTGGAAGAAATATGTTTGAAGGATATTTATTTGAAAAGTTTATATTTGAAAAATATTTATCTTGAGAGAACTATGTTTGAAGGATATTTATTTGAAGGAAGAATATTTCAAAAAGAATTTTTTATTGGAAAGGATTTTATTTTAAAGACCTCAATTTAAAAACTTACAGGTGAAAGTTTACACTTGAAGGATTTGACTAAATTATTGGGGTTTGTTGGCTGAGACCTGATGTGAAAACTATTGCAGTTGCTGAGCTACTACTTGCCTTTACTGTATTATGAATTTTCGGATTTGGGTTGTTTTTCCGTTTATTCTTCTGTGTCTTATTATTGGTGTTCCGCTATTACTTGATGTTTTTCCTTCCTTATTGCAGTTGCTATGTTGTTAGCCATATCGCGTAGTCTTTAGATAGATGTCATGTTCTGTTATTCCTATATTTATGCTTGTTCAGTTTATTAGACCAGTAGGTGTCTTGACTAGTCCTCGTCACTACTTCACCGAGGTTAGTCTTGATACTTATTGGGCACCGCTGTGGTGTGCTCATACTACACTTCTACACATTTTGTGCAGATTCAAGTATTGATTGTTAGTAGCTATGCGGATCCTTGCTGAGGAGACTCAAGGTAAACCTGCCACTGCGTTTGCAGGCTTCAGAGTCATCTTCTTACTTTGTATTTAAACTGTTTTTACTCATTTTCAAACAATTGTATTTAGAAGTTGTAGCAAACTCTGTAGAGCTTATGACTTGTACTACCGATTTTGGAAATTATAAATTCGGTAAAGATTTTTATATCGAGACTGTTAGATTTCCTTTATTATTGTTGTTATTCAGTAAATATTAGGCTTATTTAGTCCCTAAGACTAAGTGTCATCACGATACCCAACGGAAGAAAAATGTGATCGTGACACCATAACAGTTAGAAAAACTCATTTTCTATGCTTCGTATTCACCAAAAAAGGACTTGTTATAAATAAATGAAATATATTAAAGATTTCGTTAAAAAGTACTGAGAGTATATATGATTAAAAATAACTAATTTCATTTATAATCATTTATATAAGCTCACCAAGCAATCAATCGACGATTCATTATATGGATCGTTTATATCCATTTTTCTCTAAAGATCAAATTTCATGGGTACTCACATTACGCGTGTATATTCAGAATAAGAATTTATTATACAAATTATATAAATAATAATAAAAATATGTCCGAACTATATAAAACAAAAATTATACGGAGAAATATATTTTTCTAAGAATGATGAATCTTGATCTTATTTAGCTATAGAAAATGAATATGTTTATGAAATTCTATCATAGGCATAAATTAGCATGATTTCATGTTAAGTTCTATTTAGTGCACGATTTACAACGTCGAATCTTTGAATAATCAATTTTCAAAGAATTTCTTAAGGAAATCAATAATTAATCAAAGTTTCATGAAATCAGCTTTTAAAGCAGTAATTTTTAGTGCATTGAGTTGGCATGCATATTCGTCTTATTTTTATGGTATGCTAATCAAGTGTACTAAAAATATAGAAATTCAAAATTAAAGATTGAGATAAAATCCACGATTGTAATTTAAGAGCTAATCCACGAGAGACATTCATATTTAAAAAAGATGTTATAAGAAATAAAATCAAACAAAATAAAACTAAACAATATTATCACATGCATGTTCGTATTCCATTAACTAAAAAAAACGAGGAAAAATTTAGTCTGACCATGCCTTGATCCAGTTACCTTGAACATCCCACATTCAACCTCCAAACAAGATCATATATATATATATATATATATATATATATATTATGGAAGTCATTAACTGAAAGTAGCTCGAATTATGTCTACTTATTTATCCAGCTATTTATTGTGGTATAAATTAATTTTTTCTTGGAAGGTACATTTACCTTTTAGTACAAGGATATTGTAGGAGTAAGACTAAAAAGAAGGGCAAAATGGTGGGAAGTAATTTTAATACTTAGAGGGTAATTTGGTCATTCAATTTTTGAGGGGCATTTTAATAAACTAACTTCACCTAAAAGTGTTCATGCGTATAATATAGTATGATGATATGATGATATATAATTTACCTTTAAATTAATGACTTCAGCTTCTTTACCTTTTTTTTTAGAACATATATATATATACATATATCATTATATCACATAATAGTAGGGTTCATACAAGTCAGATTACTCGAGGGGGCATTTTCTACTTGCCTAATACATATCATGTCACGAAGGACAATTTTGTTTTCAAAATAAGCAAGTCTAGAGCAAACATCTTTCCTAACATTTTTAACAAAATAAGTGGTGCACAAATAGTCTGAGCTTAAAACATCAGATGCAAGAGAAAATTAAGACTTCAGCTTCTTTACTTAGTTACGAAGATATTATTTATATTTCAAAACAACTTATATAATGGAAATATTTTACAAATTAATATTTGTGTAAGATTTTGGTTATATGGGTTTACATGTTCAGTTATATTGTACGAGGAGTGTATTTCTAGTTGAATTTATTATAATGGTTCTACTGTATTTACACAATATTTAAATCTCCTATAATGAAATATAAGATAAAATCCTTTTGTATATGATTTCCATTTATATAATGGTTTCTAGTACTTGGTCCTGAAATAGAGTGTTATATATATGGGATTTTTGCATCCGTATTTAATTTTTTGTGCCACTTTTAAATTTATACGCACTTTGTAAAAAAAATTGCATCCGTACCCGCTTTGCGCATAACTTCAGCATGCAGGGCTGAAGCAGCAAAGACAATCACGCAAAACTTCAGCATTCTAGAAGACGGACCTGAAGTAGCTTGCGAACTCTTCAGCTCTAGTAAATGGAGAAAATTTAGCTCTAGAGCTGAAGTTTTTGTCTTTGTAAATGGAGAAGAAGTTTTTGTCTTTGTAAACAGGGGCTGAAGTTCCCCAGTTATAAAGACAAAAACTTCAGCATATTTGTCTTTTGTAAATGGGGAACTTCAGCATACGGGGCTGAAGTTCCCCAGTTACAAAGACAAAACTTCAGCTCTAGAGCTGAAGTTCTCTAGAGCTGAAGTTTTGTCTTTGTAACTTGGGAACTTTTAGAGCTGAAGTTTGTAACTGGGAAAACTTCAGTTCTAGAGCTGAAGTTTTGTCTTTGTAACTGGGGAACTTCAGCCCCGTATGCTGAAGTTTTGTCTTTCTAACCGGCGGACTTCAGCTTAACTGGTGAACTTCAGCTCAGCAAGGGAAAGGGGAGCTGAAGTTATTTAAAAAGTGAGTACAAGTTAAAAGTTTAAAAAAAAACAAATATAGGTTAAATGAGGGCGACCAAATAAGATGCCCGCGCAATTTTTATTATATATGTGTGTTAGATTTTCATTACATATCGGGTATATTTGAGTTGGATTTCATTCATTAATTAGTGAAATCTTCTTTTCCAGTCATGTCTACAAGCTAATAATAAAGATATAAAGGAATCAAATTATCAAAAGTGTAGGGAAATAAATAAAAAAATGAATGTTTTTCTTACTTCGTCACTTCGACAGGCATAACCGTACCTATGACAAAGAGAAAATTACATTTTTATGGTAAAAGTCTTTGCCTCTCGCGATCAGCAAAAGCGGATCCAGCAATTAAATTTTATGGGCTCAAAATTTCAGATTTTTAGCATTGAACCCGTTATTTTCTTAAAGTTATGGGTTCATATCTACTATTTTTGTAATTTTTATATACAAATTTTAAGCTACGTAAAAAATTAGATAAAATACTACATCCGCCTTTACCCGTCAGAACAGCGAATTGGTGAAATTACTTTCTGCACTTCTCTATTACTTTTCCAGAAGTTAAGGTATAGCTCCAATTATTTCTTTTATTGTTTCTAGTATTTGTGTCTGTCAATATATAACCATTTTATTATCTGAAAATATTGAGTCCCACATCGGGTAGGAATTAACAAATGGGTCTCCTTGTGTAATCTTGAAAAGTTCCCCGTAAGTTAACTTTTGAAGTTGAGTTAGAACTAAAATTCATTTTTTTAATATGATCTTGGGACTCAGGTTCATTCTAATTTACTCGATATTAGCATCGGCGGGGGTGTTGAATCTCACATCGAGTGAGACTTAATAAATGGATATCTTAAGTAATTTTTACCTCATAGAGCTAATTTTTTGATTGAGTTAGGCTAAATATTTATTTCGTTAACAGAAAAAGATACCAACCATTTCTTTTATTGGCCAACAGAATGAACTGTCTTTTCCATTTAGTTGTTTTACCAATCCATTCTTTGTGATTTCTAATTCGTTTTGGTCGCTGCACTTTATCAGTTTCTGAGCGGCCAATAGCAATATGTAATATCAATGTTAGCTTTTTTACATGTGTTAGTTTGTCATTAAAATTTTGGGCAGTTTCCTTATTCAAATAAAATATTTATTCGCATGTACCCATTCACAAAATTGCTTCTTAAAAAATTGCATGGTCCTACTTCTGTACATTGCCTACAATTTTGTATACAACAATATACACTGCTATTGGTTCATACAAAATGTCAACTGTATATCTTTGATGTACAATGTACATACCTATTGTATATAACAGGAATCTCTTTAGCTAAAAGTCAAATTACAAAATTACCGTTATTTCTTAACGTAATTACCCTTCATTTAATTTTTTTTTAAAACAAAAACAAAAACCCTACGTGCCTCTCTCAACAATCGCATCTCTTCGGGGACAGACGCCTAATTATCATCTCCAATCGGTTCATTTTGTTCTCTTTAAAAGTCAGAATACCATGGCAATTTCTCTCAATCTTCATTTTTCTCCGTTAAAGCAACATGTATGAACACTGAATTATATTTTCAGATATTGTACCACTAGTTAGCCCTTTGAGCATGTAGCCTTTTGTTTGAAAGCCGTATTTTTGCTTTGATCCTTTTGTTGAATCCCTATTTTTTGCACCATGCTTCCTTGAGCATTGTTGCATAGATTATGATATTAATTGATAAATTTGAAGAAATAGATGATTAAGTGTAAAATGGTGACCAACGATAACTGAAAAGTGATGAAAAGGCCCTCTTGAAAAGAATGTGACATGAAAAAAAGAGAATGAAAAAAAAATTGCTTTGGAAAAAATGAAATGTTTTTTATATGAGGGAAATACTTGTGAAACAATTGATGAAGAGAGGACAGGAAAATAAAGTGAAGAAATGAAAATAATGGGTGATGAAGTCTAAAAGTGCAAAGTGCTTAGGAAAGTGTAAGTCACTATTATATAGTTCTCCTACTCATCCCTTAGCCAATATTACAACCCGTTAAAGTCCTATTTGATTCTATTCGAGCATACTTAATCAGTAGAGATGTACATAATGGGCAAGCCTATGATTCTTTGTGCATACATGTGAATTCGTTTGTGAGTGCGAGAGTATGTTCTTTGATGTTGTAACGACCTGGGCGATCGTTCTGTGAGATTAGCCCCGTTTTCCCTATTTATGCTTTGTCATGTGTTGCTTAGCCTATTTATGATGTGTTGGGTCGGGTTAGGAGTGGTCGGGTTAGGAGTGGTCGTGTGTCACGACCCGATTTCGGAGTCGTGATAGCGCCTGTCGTGGAACCAAGCAAGCTGCCCCTTTTAACTAAGCTAAATTCAATTTCTAGTAAAAGTAAAATTTTAAACGAGTTTACTGATAATACTAAGAATCTGAAGTTTAAAAACAATATTTGAAAACAAAATGTAAAATCTCCAACCCCGGATCCGGTGTCACTCAGTCACGAGTTGCTATATCATAAAATAAAGAAATGAAGAAATAGACAACATAGTCTCAAAATAAGAGCAACGGGTGGAGTAAGAAAGAGCACGAGGTCGCGATCGCCAGCTGCTACCTCGACAACTCCAATGAAAACTCTGACAGCTCCTCAATATCCACTACCGAGTCCCGGTGTACCTGGATCAGCACACAAGGTGCAGGGGGTAACGTGAGTACACCAACTCAAAAGTAACGAGCCCAAACTATGGGCTGAGAGGTAGTGACGGACAAAACCTCAGAATTTACAATAAACAATATACAGAAATTAGACATGCTAACAGTTTATCAGAACGAGTAAATATGCCAAGTATGCCAGTATAGTCTACATGCCATCATAAAATTATATATATGAAACCAATGTGGATATGCACATAGTGATCCCAACCCTCACACAATAGTCCACTCAGTACCGTATATGGCTCTCTGGCCCAGGGAAAAGTCCATCCCGGAATGTACATAATCATTGGTGACCGTAGTCACTCCGTACTGAGGAAAAAGGCCAATCCAGCCCCACGGAAAAAGTCCATCTCCGGAATACAAAACTCGGACAGTATCCATGTCCAGGGACGATCCATCTCTCACATAACATCTACTTCGGACACAATCCATGCCCAGGGAAAATCCATCCCTCAACATCAATGCGCTCACTAGGGGTGTAAAGACTCCGGAGGGGCCCTAGTAGCCCAAGCGCTGTATCAAGCCAACGAAGGCATGATTTAAGTATCACTGCGGTGTGCAGTCCGATCTCATAACCGTCTCAATAACAGGCTCTGGGCCTCACTTAGTCATTACTCTTCAGTCTCACTCACATGGATCACAGATGCATCCATCAGCCCAAAACAATGATAAGTATGCATATAATTAACAATACTGAGACTGAGCTATGAAGTGATATGCTGTCACATGACTGAGTATATGAAATCAAATAATCACAAAATGAGACAGTAATATACGACCACTCGGATCTCAGCATTTTCGGCGTGAAGCCTAGCATTTATACTGATTATGATTTCTAACAGGTTCACAATTACTACATTAATAGAAGTGCGGATATCGATCAGTAATAGCTACTAGACAAATGCCATGGGATAAGCCAGGCCAGGAATACTCGGTGCATGCCCACACGCCCATCATTTGGCATGTGTGTCACCCCAATTATAGTCATAAATCATATAGCTCGGGTTTTCGAACCCTCAGAACCAAGTTTGGAAACGTTACTTACCTCAAAACCGGCTAAAATACTATTCCGCAGTGCCTTTGCCTCTAAATTCGGCCTCCGAGTGCTCCAAATCTACCAAAAATCAGATGTATATCATTATAATATGCCAAGGAACGAACCCTAATCGAAATTTATCAAAAATACTCCAAAATCCCGAAATTGGTCAAACTCGACCCCGGGCCCATGTATCGGAACTCGATGAAATTTACACCATAAAAATCCTCATCCTCCCACGAGTCTATACATACCAAGAACACTAAAATCGGAGTCCAAATGACCCCTCAAATTCCACCACTAATCCGACCTTTAATCAAAGATAAACGAGTTTTAAGTCCAAAATCCCTACCTCAATGAAGAACTATCGATTTCCCTCTTCAAAAACCCTTCAAAAGCTTCAAACCCGAATAACAATGGTTAAAGACTCGCCAATATTCGCTAAGGGTTCTTTTTATAGGTTCTGCCCAGCGATGACCACACATGCGGTCCTTTTCTCGCACCTGTGGTCACAGGTGCGCACCTGCGAAAATGACTTAAGTCCGTACTTTCACACCTGCGACCCTCTTCTCGCACCTGCGGGCTCGCAGGCGCGACCAGGCATCTGCACCTCCGCTCCTTGGCCAGGTCCCCCTCTTCTGCACCTGCGACAAATCCTCCGCACCTGCGACTCCGCAGGTGCAGTCCAAGTCTCGCACCTATGACCTTTGATTACCCAGCCAACTTTCACATATGCAGAGCCTTGTCCGCTTCTGCGGGATCGCACCTGCGGTTCCCCATCCGCAGGTGCGGAAACACCAAAAGTTTCCCACCAGCAACTCCAAAATGCCAAAAGTCATGCCGTTACCCGTCCGCACTCAATCCGAGGCCCTCGAGACCCCATCCAAAATTACAAACAAGTCTTAAATGATCACTCGGACTTAGTCGAACTCTCGGAACACCCCAAAATAACATCGAAACAGCAAATCAACCCGTGATTCAAGCCTAAAGATATTCAAACTTCCGAAATTCACCAACGATGCCGAAACTAAGAAAACCTCGTCCGAATGATATGAAAATTTTCACACACATCTAGAATGACACTACGAACCTGCTCAAACTTTTGGAATTCCATTCCAACACCGATAGCCTACTTCCCACTGCCGACCGAAAATCGCCAAAAACTAACTTTCGCCAATTCAAGCCTAATTCTACACCGGACATCAAAACTACATTCCGAACACACTCCTAATACCCAAATCACCTAACGAAGCTATCCGAGCCATAAAATCTGCATTCCGAGGTCGTTTACCTATAAGTCAACTCCCTGTTGAGTTTTTCAACTATTGAGCTCATTTAAGAGACTAAGTGCCTTAATTCTCACCACGACCACTCTGAACCCGATTCAACCAACCCAACACCACACGAAAGAAATGAACCATACAAGCAATAAAGCAGAAATGGGGGAAACAGGCTAAACTCTCGGAACAATCGGCCGAGTCGTTACATTCTCCCCTTCTTAAACAAACGTTCGTCCTCGAACGTGCCAAGAGTTGTTCCAAAAGCCATCAACCGCCGATTAACCTTACCATGCACACACCCGGGTCTCCATACCCCCAATATGTACCACACACAACCGACACATGCGGTCCGTAACAGCAACATCACCCACAAGGGCAAGCACATGAACAGATGTAACCAAAGATTCACGGGGCGTATCCAGAGAATGGGCTAAAATATGATGAACATGTGAATATGAAAAATCAGAATCAAATAAAAACTGAAGCTTCTCGTGACAGACTGAGACAATACTTCGGATCACGACATCAGAAGCCATCTCATCTGTTCTGGATGAAAATGCATAAAATCGGGCCTGATCACCACCGGATCGACCTCCCCCTTTAGGGCGACCCCTACCTACATGACCCCCACCTCTAGCTGCCTAGGCGGGCGGTACAGCTACTGTGTCTGAAACCGCGGGCTGTCTCCTCTGCTGATAAGTACCTCTCGCAAGACGAGGACAAAACCTCTTAATATGTCCCACATCTCCACACTCAAAGCAACCTCTCTCGGAGAGTGGCACTGGGGACTGAAGGGAACCCCTAGCACCAGGATAACCACTGGAAGAACCAGGCATAGATGAACTCTGAACCGATGGTGTCCAAGATGAGCTCTGAGCTGGCAGGGCACTGAAAGATGGGTGCACCTGATGCGAAATATGAGGATCATGACCAACTGATCAACCACGATAACCTGAGCGACCTGGCTGAGCCTGCCTGAATGGTCGACCTCTATCGGGCTGAGCCTGCCCCCTGAAGGAACCCCACCAAAACTCCGAGATCCTAGAGACTTCTTGTCCTCCCTCTTGATCCGCTCCTAGCGGCGAACCGACTCAATCTCTCTTGAATTTTCAACCACCTCCTCAAAAGAAGAGCCAGACCCTCTCCCTAGTCAGGAAAATCCGAAGCTGATAAGTGAGGCCATCAACGAACCTCCTGAGCCTCTCCCTATCCGTGGGAACTAGTCAGATAGCATGATGGTCCAACTCGGAGAACCTCATCTCATACTGCGTCACGGTCATGTCCTTTTGGCGCAACTGCTCGAAATCCCTGCGCAACTCCTCCCTTTGGGACTGCGGTATATACTTCTCCAGGAATAGAATGGAAAACTGACGCCAGGTAAAGGGCGCTACATCAGCAGGTCTACGCCTCTCATAGGCCTCCCACCAAGCGACTGCAGCTCCTACGAACTGGAAGTTAGTAAACGGGACCTCACTAGCCTCTAGTATCCCTGCTGTGAGAAGGATCCTCTGACACTTGTCCAAAAAGCCATGGGCGTCCTCGCCCTCAGTACAACTAAAAATCAGAGGCTGGAATATACTAAACCTCTCTAACCTGCTCTGCTCATCATCTACCAAAGCTGAGAGCACGAAATCCCGGGCTGGGGCAACCGGCTGGACTGGAACTGTCCCCGGTGTCTGAAGACCTAGAGTAACTTGCTCAGGTGTCCGGGCAGCTGGAGTCTGAGTGCCTTCCTAGGCCTGAGAAGTAGCAGCAGTAGTAGACATGGCGAGGGCCTATGCCAGGCTGGTGTACACCATCAAAATCTGGACTAGGGTCTCCTGAAGACCCGAAATCACAATGGGTACTGCTGGTGCCTGATCCTGTCCCGCTGGGATCTCAACTGCGGGGACCTGATCCTGAGAAGTGGCAGGGTCCACAGGTACTGCCCCGACTGCTAAGCAGGCTGCACCCCTCCCTCTGCCACGACCTCGACCACAGCCTCGAGCTCCAGCTGGTCCTGCTAGTGTCTGATCACCACGATCGGTAGCACGAGTCCTCACCATCTGCGAAAGAATGAAAACAACAGAAGTTTAGTTCCAGAATTCAACAGAGTCACACGACATAATTCAATAATGTGGGATTTTTCCTAAGGGTTCTGTAGCCTCTCGAAGATAAGTACAGACGTCTCCATACCGATCCGCAAGACTCTACTAAACTTGCTCATGACTGGTGAGACCTATTTAACCTAGAGCTCTGATACCATCTTGTCACGACCCGATTTTAGAGTCGTGATGGCGCCTGTTATGGAACTAGGCAAGACACCCCTTTTAACTAAGCTAAATTCAATTTCCAGTAAAAGTAAAATTTTAAACGAGTTTAATGATAATACTAAGAATCTGAAGTTTAAAAACAATATTTGAAAACAAAAATTAAAATCTCCAACCTCGGATCCGATGTCACTCAGTCATGAGCTTCTATATCATAAAATAAAGAAATTAAGAAATAGACAACATAGTCTCAAAATAAGAGCAACAGGTGGAATAAGAAAGAGAAGACGAGGTCGCGATCGCCAGCTGCTGCCTCGACAACTCCAATGAAAACTCAGACAGCTGCTCAATATCCACTACCGGGTCCCGGTGAACCTGAATCTGCACACGAGGTGCAGGGGGTAACGTGAGTACACCAACTTAGAAGTAACGATCCCAAACTGTGGGCTGAGAGGTAGTGACGGACAAAACCTCAGAATTTACAATAAACAGTATACAGAAATTAGACATGCTAACAGTTTATCAGAACGAGTAAATATGCCAAGTATGCCAGTATAGTCTACATGCCATCATAAAATTATATATATGAAACCGGTGTGGATATGCACATAGTGATCCCAACCCTCACACAACAGTCCACTCAGTACCGTATATGAATCTCAGGCCCAGGGAGAAGTCCATCCGGGAATGTATATAATGATTGGTGACCGTAGTCACCCCGTACTGAGGAAAAAGGCCAATCCAGCCCACCGGAGAAAGTCCATCTCCGGAATACAACACTCGGACAAGATCCATGTCTAGGGACGATCCATCCCTCACATAACATCCACTTCGGACACGATCCATGCCTAGGGAAAATTCATCCCTCAACATCAGTGCGCTCACTACGGGTGTAAAGACTCCAGAGAGGCCCTAGTGGCCCAAGAGCTATATCAAGCCTAAGAAGGCATGATTTAAGTATCACTGCGGTGTGTAGTCCGATCTCATAAATGTCTCAATAACAGGCTCTCGGCCTCACTCAGTTATTACTTTTCAGTCTCACTCACATGGATCACAGATGCATCCATCAGTCCGAAACAATGATAAGTATGCATATAATTAACAATACTGAGACTGAGATATGAAGTGATATGCTATAACAGGACTGAGTATATGAAATCAAATAATCACAAAATGAGACAGTAATATACGACCACTCGGGTCTCAGCATTTTCGGCATGAAGCCTAGCATTTATACTTAACATGATTTCTAACAGGTTCACCATTGCTACATTTATAGAAGTGCGGATATCGATCAGTAATAGCTATTAGACAAATCCCATGGGATAAGCCAGGCCACGAATAATCAGTGCACGCCCGCACGCCTGTCACTTGGCATGTGTGTCACCTCAATTATAGTCATAAATCATATAGCTCGGGGTTTCGAACCCTCAGAACCAAGTTTGGAAATGTTACTTACCTCAAAAGCGGCTAAAATACTATTCAGTGCCTTTGCCTCTAAATTCGGCCTCCGAGTGCTCCAAATCTACCAAAAATCAGATGTATATCATTATAATATGCCAAGGAACAAACCCTAATAGAAATTTATCAAAAATACTCAAAAACCCCGAAATTGGTCAAACCCAACTCCCGGGCCCACGTATCGGAACTCGATGAACTTTACACCATAAAAATCCTCATCCTCCCACGAGTCTATACATACCAAGAACACTGAAACCGGAGTCCAAATGACCCCTCAAATTCCCATTTTAAGGTCTCTAAATCACAAGTCCTAATTACCTATTTAAGCATTGTTTTTCCCAAAGTTACACCACTAATAACATATAAACGAGTTTTAAGTCCAAAATTCTTACCTCAATGAATAACTATCAATTTCCCTCTTCAAAAACCTTTCAAAATCTTCAAACCCGAATAACAATGGTGAAAGAATGGCCAAAATTCGCTAAGGGTTCTTTTTATAGGTTCTGCCTAGCGATGACCGCACATGCGGTCCTTTTCTCGCACTTGCAGTCCCAGGTGCGCACCTGCGAAAATGACTTAAGTCCATACTTCTGCACCTGCGGCCCTCTTCTCGCACCTACGGGCTCGCAGGTGCGACCAGGCGTCGCACCTGCGCTCCTTGGCCAGGTCCCCCTCTTCCGCACCTGCGAAAAATCCTCCGCACCCCGCAGGTGTGGTCCAAGTCTCGGACCTGCGACCTTTTCTGACCCAGAAAACTTTCACATCTGCGGAGCCTTGTCCACTTCTGCGGGCTCGCACCTGTGGTTCCCCATCCGCAGGTGCAGAAACACCAGAAAGTTTCCCACCAGCAACTCCAAAATGCCAAAAATCATGTTGTTACCCATCCGCAGTCAACTCGAAGCCCTCGGGACCCCATCCAAAATTACAAACAAGTCTTAAATAATCACCCGGACTTAGTCGAACTCTTGGAACACCCTAAAATAACATCAAAACACCAAATCAACCCATGATTCAAGCCTAAAGATATTCAAACTTCCGAAATTCACCAACAATGCCGAAACTAACCAAAACTCGTCCGAATGATATGAAAGTTTGCACACACATCCAGAATGACGCTAGAAACCTGCTAAAACTTTCATAACTCCATTCCAACCCTGATAGCCTACTTTCCACTGCCGACCGGAAATCTCCAAAAACTAACTTTCGCCAATTCAAGCCTAATTCTACACCAGACATCAAAACTACATTTCGAACACACTCCTAAGTCCCAAATCATCTATCGAAGCTATCCGAGCCATAAAATTCGCATTCTGAGGTTGTTTACTTATAATTCAACTCCCGGTTGACTTTTCCAACTATTGAGCTCATATAAGAGACTAAGTGCCTTAATTCTCACCACGACCACTCTGAACCCGAGTCAACCAACCCAACGCCACACAAAAGTGATGAACCACACAAGCAATAAAGTAAAAATGGGAGAAACAGGCTAACCTCTCGGAATGACCGGCCGGATCGTTACTTCGTGGTGAGAAATGAGACACTTAGTCTCTTAAGTTGGTCGTATGGTTGAAAAAGTCAACCGAAAGTTGACTATTAGGTTAACGACCTCAGAATGTGAATTTTTGGACTCGGATAGCTTCGTTAGGTGATTTGAGACTTAGGAGCGTGCTCGGAATGTGGTTTAGAGGTCAGGAGTAGAATTAGGCTTGAATTGGCGAAATTAAGTTTTTGGCAATTTTCGGTCGGCAGAGGAGAATTAGCTATCGGGGTCGGAATGGAATTTTGAAAGTTGGAGCAGGTTCGTAGTGTCATTATGGATGTGTGTGCAAATTTTCAGATCATTCGGATGAGGTTTGGTTAGTTTCGGCATCGTTGGTGAATTTCGGAAGTTTGAATATCTTTAGGCTTGAATCATGGGTTGGTTTAGTGTTTCGATGTTATTTTGGGTGTTTTTCGAGGGTTCGACTTAGTTCGGGTGACCAATTATGACTTGTTCGTACTTTTGGTTGAGGTCCCGAGTGGCTCAAGATGATTTCGGATGGCCGTCGGAGAGTTAGAAAGTTGGAAATTCTGCTGGTGTGTTACTGTTATGGTGTTCCGCACCTGCGGAAGGGTGATCGTAGGTGCGGCCATCGCAGGTGCGCTTTGTTCATCGCAGGTGCGGAGGTTGGCTAGCTGGGGTTTCCTCATAGGTGCGTAAGGTGAGTCGCACCTGCGAGCCCGTAGGTGCGGTGGATAAGTCGTAGGTGCGAGTTTGGACCCTTGATCGATTTGCGCAGGTGCGCACCTGGGACCGCAGATGCGGGTCTCAGGGGAGATAAAGTAGTCGCAGGTGCGGTCATCGCTGGGCAGAAAGTATAAAATGATGCCTTCGCGAATTTTCTTATTTTTCACCATTTCTATAAGGGTTTGGAGCTTTTGGGGGGATTTTGAAGAGGGTTTCGAGGGAAACATATTGAGGTAACGTTTTTGAACCTAATACCCGATTCTATGTTGGTATTTGATTGATTCATCATGAAATTAGTGGGATTTAATGGTGTAATTTGAGGGATTAGGGCTTGAGGTTCTAGAATTGAATTCAGGATTTGGAGGGACATTTTTTGTCGGATTTTGGTGTATTTGGCGTGTATGAACTCGTGAGAGTGTCAGGTTTCCAGTTTTATAATTTTTATCGAATTCTGAGATGTGGGCCCGGGGGTCGGGTTTGGCCAATTTCGGGATTTTTGGTTGAATTTGATAATTTTTGAGTGGGCTTCGTTCCTTGGTATATATTAATCATATAAATCTGATTTTTGATAGATTTGGAGCAATTGGAGTCCGGCTCTAGAGGCAAAGGCATTGAGGACTAGGATTTTAGCCGGTTTTGAGGTAAGTAACGTTTCCAAACTTGGTTCTGAGGGTTCGAAACCCCAAACTATATGTTATATGATTATATTTTAGGTGACGCACGTGCCAAGTGACAGGCATGCAGGCGTACACTGAGTGATTCGTGGCCTGGCTCATCCCATGGAACCGTTTAGTAGCTATTTCGGATTGGTATCCGCACTTTTGTTTATGTGGTTAATGTGAACATGCTAGAAATCATGCTAAGTCAAATTCTAGGGCTTCAAGCTGGAAATGTTAAGACTCGAGTGGTCGTATATTGCTGTCTCCTTATGTGTTTATTGATTTTGTATACTCAATCCTGTCATAGCATATCATTTCATGCCTTAGTCTCGGAAATTGTTGAATTTATATATTTATTATCGTTTGGGCTAGTTCATGAATTTGTGAGCCCATGTGAGCAAGACTGGGGAGTAATGACTGAGTGAGACCGAGAGCCTGTTATTGAGACAGTTATGAGATCGGACTGCACACCGCAACGATACTCTGATCATGCCTTCGTTGGCTTGACATAGCGCTTGGGCCAATAGGGCCCCTCTGGAGTCTTTACACCCCCAGTGAGCGCATTGATATTGAGGGATGGATCTTCCCTAGATATGGACCTTGTCCGAAGTTGATGATATGTGAGGGATGGATCATCCCTGGACATGGATCTTGTCCGAGTGTGGTATTCCGGAGATGGATCTTCTCCGTGGGGGCTGGATTGGCCTTTTCCTCAGTATTGAGTGACTACAGTCACCGATGTTTATGCATATTCCAGGATGGATTTTCCCTGGGCCTAAGAGCCATATACAGTACTGAGTGGACTCCTGTGTGAGAGCTGTGAGCACTATGTGCATTTCCACTCTGTTGATACATTGGCATGTAGAGTACCGAGATATACTTGGGCTACTTATCATATCGGTCATATCCTGTTTTCATTATCTGTCGAAACCGTGATCATGCCGAAATTCTGTGTACTATTTTCATTACAATTGTTGAGCTTTAGTCCGTCACTACCTCTCAGCCCGTAGTTTGGGTTCGTTACTTCTGAGTTGGTATACTCACGTTACCCCCTGCACCTTGTGTACAGATCCTGGTACAGCGGGACCCGGTAGTGGTTGTTGAGCTGCAGTCAGAGTTCCTTGGGAGGCTTCGAGGTATCAGTTGGCGACCGCAGCCTCGATTATCTCCTTCTCTATCTACCTGTCTTATTTAGTTATCTTAGACAACTTTATGTCGGCATTGTATTTTGATATTCGATCTGGTAGCTCATGACTCGGTGACACTAGATTTGGGTTCGGGTTTTTCTCTTATGTTTTCGATGACGATTGAACTCTTAAATGCTTTATAAATATGAGACTTTTACTGCAAAAATAATGAATTTTCTGAAAATAGTTGGTAACAAATGAAACGTGTGGCTAGCCTGATTTCACGATAGGCGCCATCACGACTGGGTATTTCGGGGTCATGATAGATGCTAAGTCCTTAAATTATATTCATTCTTTGATTTGAGTGTATGAACTATTTATTCTTGTGAGGGCACTTTTTTCATGATAGATATGTGGTGTTATTAGCTTTATTTGACAGAGTAGGTGAGCGAGCTTAATTTTGTGGGTTAGAGTCCCTCTCTGAGGTTAGAAGGTTAGAAGTTTATTTTTTGTTTGTGGCTTTTATATCTTGCACGATGATTAGGAAGTGTCTATCTGATGGTTTGAGTTGCTATAGAGACTAATTATTAGTATCAACCGAAGTGGTGGTGTTTCTAGGCTTAATTTATTGAGAGTGGTTTTAATGCTTACTTGAGGATGAGCAAGAGTCTAAGTGTGGGGTGTTGATGTTCTGTCAAAAATGCATATATTTAACCATTGTTGCCTCACATTCTAGTACTTTTTAATCATCTTTCAATTGTTAGTTATATTTCTTTGTGGTTAATATTATATTTTAACTGTATAGGAATAAAGCGTGTGACGATGAAGAGATTTGGAACAAAATTAAACAAAACGCGAAAAAAAAAATTAAAAAAATAGGAGAAAATGGAGGGACAACCTTTGGTTTTCGTCCCCCCAAGTGGAAGACAAAGGGAAAGGAACTAATTCTCACAGGCAAACCAAGGAACTGATGCACAGATATTAAGGTTGGAAATGTTACCGGATTCGGCGCTAAGGTCCGCGTCTCGCGTTGCTCTGGGCACCGTGTTTCGTGATTTCTCCTATTTCGTCCGGGAAAAAGTTATTTCGGCCTTACACGGTCCCAACTCATATAAAAGAAATTCTAAACCTAATTTGGAGACGCCACTTTGAAGGGAGAATACACACGAGAAACATCCGGGAGCAAGGATATCTCAGATTTTTTCATCGTTTTTTAGTATTTTCAATTATCCAACACTTATGAATTTTGTTTAATGCTATCATGAGTGGCTAAAACCCATAGTTTTGGGGTTGTGATTTAGCCATGAATATTGTTGTTTAACGTTGACTTAACCTTGATTACAATTCACTAATATATGATTGTTTCTTCAATTCTGTGATTAATTGCTTAATTGTCTGGCTAGCAGTTAGGTTCTATTTATTGTCTATGCTATGCTTGGGAAAGCCATATTTAGAAGAATTGAACAAATCACGATCTTAACTCTGGGGGAGAAGGGGGGGGGGATTTATGGTTAGGATAGGAATATACCTAATCATCGTGCTTAATTAAATATCGCAATCTTAATGCGTTCTTAATATATTGATTCATAGGAATATAAGCATTAATCTATTTTGAGTAGTTGAGTAGTACTTCAGGAGAAGGCTACGAGTGCAATTGTTCGATTAATTAGCAACCACGAGTGAATTTTATGAAAGTGAGAGTTTACTAGAATACAATAAGATTGGTGAATCAATCACAACCATGAAATATTTATCTCTACTGAACACACAACAATCATTTTGCTACTTGATAATTTAGTTACTACTTAGAATTATAGTTACATTCTTGAACTCGAATTGGGCTCGACTGAATAACAATCTTTGTGAATTTAGTGAGTAGTTGATACAAGTCTCTGTGGGTTCAACACTCGACTTATCATTTTATTACTTGTACGACCACGTATAATTTTAGCCTTTTCACAAGTCTTGATAAGTCGAGTGTAGAACCCACAGACACTAGTATCAACTATCCACTAAATTCACCAAGATTGTTATTCAGTCGAGCCAAACTCGAGTTCAAGAGTGTGATTATACTAAACTATAATTATAAGCATTAATTAACTTATCAAGCAACAAAATGGTTGTTTTGTATTCAGTAGAGACAAATATTTTAGGGTTGTGATCGATTCACTAATCCTAACGTGTTTTAGTTAACTCTCCCTTTCATATAATTCACTCATGGTTTCTAATTAATCGAACAATTGCTCTCGTACCCTTCTCCCTAAGTACTACTCGCCTATTCAAAATAGATGAACACCTATATTCCTATGAAATCAATCTATTAAGGATGCATTAAGATTACGATATTTAATTAAGCACGGTGACTAGGTATATTCCTATCCTAACCACAACCCCCCCTCCCCAGAGTTAAGATCGTGCTCTCTTTAATTCTTCTCTAATCTAAACATGGCTTTCCCAAACATATCATAGATAATAAATAGAACCTAACTGCTGGTCAAATAATTAAACAAGTAATCACAGAATTGAAGAAACAACCATATATTAGTGAATTGTACTCAATGCTAAGTCAACGTTACACAACATTATTCATGGCTAAATCACAATCCCAGAACTATGGGTTTTAACCACTCGTAATAGTAACAAACAATTTCATAAGTGTTGGATAATAAGAAAAGATGAAGAAAACTGAGATCTCTTCGCTCCTGGATGTTTCCGTGTGTATTCTCCCTTCAAAGTGGTGTCCCTCCTCAAAAAATAGGCTTAGTCTTGCTTTTATACGCATTAGGTAGGTCTAGGGCCGAAATAACCTTGTCCTAGGCAAAGTTGGACAAAATCACGTCACCAGCGTCCAGCCTAGTGCCCCACGCTGGCCTTGGCGCTGGGTTTTGAACCTTCTGCTTCTGGCGCCACAGGTGGCATGGAGCACTGCATGTGGCGCTGAAAATCCAACTTTCCCTTTTTTCATCTATTTTGGCTCTAATCTCATACCTTTCGCCCCCAATTGCTTCTGGATGATTCCTACACATAAAAACACCCCGGATTAATATAAATCAACACAGTTTACATCCGAAATCCACGAAATACGAGTAAAACATGAGTCAATATACATATAATATATATACTTTAATCTAAATATCCATACCCCACACTTAGACTCTTGATCGTCCTCGAGCAATAGGACTATCAAATATACCCCCAACTACGTACAAATCTCAACTCGAGAGGAGCACTTCATTTTTTAACTACACACTCTACCCTTGACTATGATCGATACTGGCAATCAATCATGAACATACATAATTCACTTTCTTCTCGTTTTAAGCATTCCCAAGTATAACATTTCAATTCAATCAATTCAAACAACCTATTTATAACCACCCAACCTTAAAAGCCGACTCGTTACCACTAAGTACCCTCAACTCGCGCACTCACCCAACAAGAAAAGTTTACAGTATTACCAATCATTCATGAGATCATGTTCCCTCACCAACAAACAAAAGAGTGAATTTAGACTAGTCCACACATTCAAGTATGCTTTTGAATATAAATTAAGTACATCACACAATTGAACAAAATTCGTTCACTCTCACAAAAAATTCATATGCTTCCCATGGTCGTACCATAAGCTTGCATGTAGTGTACATCTCTACTAATCTAAGCTAGCCAAATCTAGAATCAATTAGGACTTTAAGGTTGTAATGTAGGCTAAGGGACGGGTATGATACATTCAGGAATAGTGACTAACCCTCCTAGGCGCTTTAATACACTACACTCACAAATCGAGCACATATTCTTCTCAACCAATTCAATTGCCACAAACCATATACAACATAGTCCTTTTTTTTTAATTAAGCACTTCTATACTCCACTAGCACAAATTAGTAAACTTGGGAGGTGTGTGTTTTTCTACATACTTTGACTATTATTTTTTTTTCTTGTAATTTTTCTTTTTCTTTCTCTTTTACACACACTCCACATATTAAAGTTCATCGACTAGTGACTTTTGATTTCAACTTTAGTGCATCAAATGGCCCTTCCATGGTTCCTCTCAAAAGCTACTCCCCAAATCTCTCACTTTACTTCTTTTAGCGACTAAGCACCTTAGGAGGTAAATGTTCAACAATCTTAAATTAAGAACAAACTAGGGGTACGACTTGTAATGTGGTTGCCAAAGAGAAAGGTACATAGGCTTAAAGGGGCTAGCAACAGAAAATTTTCTTTTTATGTGACAAGCAAATCTATGATCAAGCAAGAAACGCCTACGTCATCTCCTAGATTAGCAAAACTTATTGATTTTGCTTCGATTAACACATGGGTCAAGTTCTAGACTACACGAGATAGCACAAACATTCACAATTCCTCACACACACATTGCACATGACTCAATCAAGACAGTTCTGTTCAACACTCAAGTCAAGCAAGCAAATATTGTTGAGAAATTTAAGCAATAATGCACTATGTGGCATACAAGTCGAACAACTGATAAAATGCATCACAAAATAGGCTATTTATTTTACTTAGACATCACAATTCAAATCAAATGTATGGGAAGATAGAATGTATGTCATAGCCTAATGTGCCAGCACCAAACATGTCACTAGGTATCTCATAGAAACTCAGTTTCTTCCTAACCTACTCCTAAAAAAATAATAAAGTACTCGGTTCGAGCTACATCCCCTGGAAAAGAATCGATGCAAAAAGAAAAATCAAGGGGGATTATTACCTAACTAAAACTAACTAGAACAAAAATAAAATATTTTTGAATTTTTTTTTATTGGACCTAATCCCTCAAGAAAGTTGTCCACAAACTCCATCATCAGGAAAAATCCCAATTTTCTGATTTTTTTCTTTTTTCATTTTTTTTTACTTTTAACAAAAACTACTATACTAAGAACGAGTACTACAACTAAGCTAACATAACACTGAAAGTCACCCAGACAATCTCCTCACCCCACACTTAAAATTATGTAATGTCCTCAATGCACACTGAAAATAACAAGAGGGTAAAAGAGACTCTCTAGTAAGCCAAAGGCTGAAGAATTAGAAGCTCATGGGATACTTAGATTTATCCTACATATGGTCCTTTGTGCGGATACCTCACACTCAGTTTCAACCCCCTGCTCGCTTTTGCACTCACCTATTGGCTTTGACTCCATGTGTAACGACCCAGCCGGTCGTTCTGAGAGTTTAGCCCCATTTTCCCCATTTATTATTCATTTTGTGTTGTTTAGCCCAATTATATTGTGTCGGGTCGGTTGGCTCGGGTTCGGAGTGGTTCTGGAGAGAAATGAGACACTTAGTCTCTCGAGTTGGGAGAATAGTTGGAAAAGTCAATCGGAGTTGACTTATAGGTAAATGATCACGGAATGTGGTTTTGATGGCTCTTTTAGCTTCGTTAGGTGATTCTGGACTTAGGAATGTGTTCGGAATATTTTTCGGAGGTCCGGAGGAGAATTAGACTTGAATTGGCGGAATTAGATTTTTGGCAATTTCTGGTCGGCAGTGGAAAATTAGCTATCGGGGTCGGAATGAAATTCTGAAAGTTGGAAAAGGTTCATAGTATCATTTTGGAGGTGTGTGCAAATTTTCAGGTCATTCGGATGTGGTTTGGTTGGTTTCGGCATCGCTGGCGGATTTCGGAAGTTTAGAAATCCCTAGGCTTGAATTATGGATTGATTTGGTATTTTGGTGTTATTTTGGGTGTTCCGAGGGTTTGGATAAGTTCGGGTGATGTTATATGAGGTATTTGTATTTTTGGTTGGGGCCCGAGGGGCTCGAGATGATTTCGGATGACCGTCGGAGAGTTTGAAAGTTGGACAAAGCTGTTGGTGTATGTTGTTCTGGTGTTCCTCAGATGCGGAAGAGTGACCGCAGATGCGTTATGGGCATCACAAATGCGGAAATGGGTCAGCTGGGGAGGATCCGCAGATGCGAAAGTTTGGCCGCACCTGCGAGCCCGCATGTGCGGTAGGTAGACCGCAGGTGCGGAACTTGGGCTTTAAGTGAAATATCGCAGGTGCGCACCTGGGACCGCAGCTGCGGGTTTGCATGTGCGAGGAAAAGGCCGCAGATGCGGCAATCTCTGGGCAGAACCTATAAATAGATGCCTTCGCAAAATTTGATCATTTTTCCTCCATTGTTGATGGATTTTGGAGCTTTGAGCTGTGAGTTCAAGGGGGGATTTAAGTGTTTCAGTGAGGTAAGCCACTTGGCCGTGTATCTCATATTTATGGCAATTATTCCATTGTTTAATCATGTTTCGTGGAGAAATTTGGGAGATTAGGGCTTGAAATTTGAGAGCATAAATTGGAGATTTGAGGGGCCATTTCGGGTCCGATTTTGATATATTTGGTATGTATGAATTCGTGAGAGTGTAAGGATTCTAGCTTTGTGATTTTTATCAGAATTCGAGACGTGGGCCCGGGGGTGGGGTTTGGCCAATTTCGGAATTTTTTATGTAACCTGATTATTTTCGAGTGGGCTTTGTTCCTTTAGCATATATTGATGATAAAAATCTGGTTTTGGTTAGATTCGGATCAATCGAAGGCCGAGTCTAGAGGCAAAAGCATCGCGGGTTAGGATTTTAGCTGGTTTGAGGTAAGTAATGACTGTAAATCTTGTCATGAGGGTATGAAACCCCGGATTTCATATTTTATCACTATCTTGAAGTGGCGCACATGCTGGATGACGAGCGTGTGGCGTGCACAGCTGGGGATTGCAACTTGATCCGTCCCGTAGCAACTATTAAGTTGCATATTTGACTGAAAATTATATGATATTTTGTGTTTTTATAAGGTATTACCATGTTTTGGGCTGAATGTCGTATTTGGGCCTCGTGCCAAGTTGTTAGGACCCTTAGGGGCTTTTACTGCTATTTTCTCACTATTTTGATTTCAAATCCGCACTCAGTCATGCTATTTTAAACTAAATTCGAAACTCAGTCTCATTTACACTATTTGATGCATAAAATGATATTTTGGGTCGGGCACCCCGTTTTACTGATAGCCCGAGTGCTTGGAGAGATTTATGACTGAGTGAGGCCGGGGGCCTGTGTTGTGAGGATATTATGGGATCGGGGTGTGCGCCGCAACATGTTTTTACTGATTTATTATTATGTGAGGCCGAGGGCCTGATTGATTTATGCCACGAGGTGGCTTGATGCTGTTACTGATTCATGATTATGCTAGGCCGAGGGCATGATTGATTATGCCACGAGGTAGCTTGTTATAGCGCTTGGGCTGTAGGAGCCTTGCCGGAGTCTGTACACCCCTTAGTAAGCGCGGGTACCCTGAGTGAGTGATGTGATGTTGCCCGAGGGAATGTTATGGATTCATGTTGTTGCCCGTGGGGCTGATTACGAGTGATTGTGAGGTTGCCCGAGGGGCTAGTACTGAGTGATGTTATGCCTGAGGGGGAGTTTATGATACATGTTTTGCCCGAGGGGCCATTTATGATTTTCATCACTTTTACTCTAAATTTCATTGAAACACTTTTGAAACTGTTGGAAACATATCTTCCAATGATTTTTACTAAAATCTGGTTTTAAGCGAGATGATTTGATTTATACACTACTTTGAAGGCAATCTGTACTTACTGTGATTTCATGACATGGATTTATATATTTCTTGCTGCTCAGTTTTTATTTATATTTATTACTTAATGAGTTGGCGTACTCACATTACGCCTTGCACCTTGTCTGCAGATTCAGGTGCTAGGGCTGACTGAGAGTTGATTACTGTCCCAGAGATTTCATGGAGATTTGCAAGGTAGTTGCACGCATCCGCAACCTTGCCCTTTTCCTTCTTGCTATTGTAGCGTTTATTTTTCCTTCTAGAACTGTATTACCCTTAGATGCTCATGACTAGTGACTCCGGGATTTTGGGTTGTAATTATTTTTCGGTTCATCATCGTATGTTTTTAAAAAAATGCTTAAATGAAATTTTTATGAGGTATCGGTTTAGAAATGATATAAATGAAAGATTTCTTATATGTTGAATATTGATTTGTCTGGCCTAGTATCGCGATAGGCGCCATCACGGCCGAGGTAGTTTTGGTGTTGTGAAACCATGCTCCTACTCCTACAAAATACAAAAACAACACTACAATGATAACACAAAAAAATAATAATAAAAATAAAAAGAAAAAGAAAAAAAATAGAATTGGATTGCCTCCCAACAAGCGCCTTATTTATAATCGTGGCACGACTAACACCACTTCATCACTTTTTCTTCCACCTTGAGGATATGAATTGTGCCCCCAATTTTGCATCAATTTTTCTATCACGTTCCTGGGGTGGTGGTGTAAAAATAAAGGAACCAAGCAATAGGTATCGCATCTTGCACTTCTTGGCCTTTAAGTGAGGGATGTTGTTTTGTCTCCTTGGCATCACAAATTTTAGAATATAAGAACTTTATTCCCCATATATTGACTTCTCCATATGCTCAAATGGATCAATTCTCATGTCACCAACCAAACACAATGTTAAAAAATAGTTAGAATGAGGTCCAATGCGGTCGAACTCTAGAATCACTTCACTTTTGACATCCTGACTTTTTCACACTTTGTCAACTTGAGTATTATTAAAAATATTTTGGTCGAATAGTTGGAAATCCTTTTTCCTCTCCACAAGATGGACAGTATCCACAAAAATAGGTTGTAGGGCATCAGACGCCACAAACTTTTTATTAAATTGATCCTGTTGAGTTTGTTCCTCTAGCCAAGATTGTCTCACGATATCTGCTTCCTCAAAGTTATCTTCTTGTGGAAACTCTCTCTCTTCGTCGAGTTGAGGTTCTTCTTGAAAATTTTCCATTAATTAGTCCATTCTAGCATGCAGTCCTTTGATCGTTAAGGCACCAACAACTTGTTGCTCGGCTACTACTTGCCTCATCATGTCCATAATACGCGCAACGCATTCCATGTCCTCCACTTCCTTGCTCCTATCGAACTCATAAACATTATTACAAGAATTATAATAAGAGCTCTGAGAGGGATAATAAGAATTAGTACAACAATCCCAATGGATACCTTGACAACCACACACGTTACAAAAATTCCACACATCAAATTGAGATGCACAATTTTGCCACAAGTGTGGTCCTCCACAATATGGACAAGGATCGCTATAATAAGAATAACCAATATTCAACCAATTCTCATTCCAAGATGCCATGTCAACAAAGATAATAAAATATTAAACTAAGATAAAAATAAAAAATAAAAACTTGAATAGACAAAAGGTAAAAATCCAATCTAGTAGAATAGTTGATTTCTAAATCCCCGGCAACGGCGCCAAAAACTTGTTGCTCCCAAACGCATACGCAAGTATACGTGATCGTACATGTAATAAAATGATAAGTTGAGTGTCGAACCCACAGAGACTTGTATCAACTACCTACTAAATTCACCAAGATTGTTATTCAGTCGAACCAAATTCGAGTTCAAGAGTGTGATTATACTAAACTATAATTCTAAGCAGTAACTAACTTATCAAGCAACAAAATAATTGTTGTGTATTTAGTAGAGACAAATATTCAAGGGTTGTGATCAATTCACCAATTCTATTGTGTTCTAGTTAACTCTCTCTTTCATACAATTCACTCATGGTTGTTAATTAATCAAACAATTGCTCTCGTAACCTTCTCCTGAAGTACTACTCACCTATTCAAAATAGATTAACGTCTATATTCCTATGAAATCAATCTATTAAGAACCGTATTAAGCTTACGATATTTAATTAAGCACGGTGACTAGGTATATTCCTATCCTAACCACAAATCCGGCCCCCTCAAAGTTAAGATCGTGCTTTATTCAATTCTTCTCTAATCTAAACTTGTCTTTCCCAAGCATAGCATAGATAGTAAATAGAACCTAACTGCTAACCAGATAATTAAGCAATTAATCACAAAATTAAAGAAATAACCATATATTAGTGAATTGTAATCAAGGTTAAGTCAATGTTACACAACAATATTCATGGCTAAATCACAACCCCAGAACTATGAGTTTTAGCCACTCATGATAGTAGCAAACAATTTCATAACTTTTGGATAATTGAAAATACTAAGAAAAGATGAAGAAAATTGAGATCGTCTTCGCTCCCGGATGTTTCTGTGTGTATTCTCCCTTCAAAGTGGCGTCCCTCCTCCAAAAATAGGCTTAGTCTTGCTTTTTTACGCATTGGATAGGTCTAGGGTCGAAATAACCTTGTCCTGGGCAAAGTTGGACAAAATCACTTCACCAGCGTCTAGCCTAGTGCCCCACGCTGGCCCTGGCGCTGAGTTTTTGAACTTTCTGCCCTGGCGCCACAAGTGGCGTGGTCCGCTGCCTGTGGCGCTGAAATCCAACTTTCCCTTTTTTTTTCGTTCGTTTTGGTTCTAATCTTGCCCCTTTCGCTCCCAATTACTTTCGGATGATTCATACACATAAAAACACTCCGAATTAAAATAAACCAACACTGTTTACATCCGAAATCCACGAAACATTAAGGTAAGATATTTATTTTTAATTGTTTTTCATTGGACATTCTCATTCTGGTAAAAGATCATTGAAAAAGGACGGAATTTGGCGTCAGGTGGTTAAAGGTAGCTATATCCCTTCAAGTAATTGTTTATTTTGATTTCCTAGCCTATTCTTTTCTAACAAGTTATGTGCAACAATTTGTGTGCTTGGTTAGTCAATGATACTAATTTCGCTTGATTATTTTTATTGATCTTGAATAATCAGGGACAATTTTATTGACATGATTATTATTGAACTTGTCCCTTGAGTATTTAGTCATTGAATTACCTTCTTCACTTATAGTCATAAAAAATGAAGTGATTTGATGATTTGCTTGCGTTATATAATTAAAATGCACCTTGGTCTCTTATATAACTGTACTGTTGATCGATCAAATTTGTGGTTGGATTAAATCAAACAATTAATCTATTCAAGCGAATCGTAACGTATGAATATTTAATAAAAATTAAACAATAGTAATAAATTAAGAGATTAAAGAAAACAACGACAAGCTTAAAGACGAATTCAATGTGAGTGAATATTCTAGAGCTATGGGTTAGCTAACAATCTCATTGAATTTTCTACTTAAATTGTCTAATTAATTTATAGTTGACAGGGTTAATATTGCTCGTAGCCTTCTCCCGAGGTACTACTCGCCTATTCAAGCTAATCTAATGCTTATATTCCTATGGAATTAAAATTAACAAGTACGCATTAATAATTCGTGTATAGTAACCAAGCAAAGCGATTAGGTATATTCATATCCTAACCACAAATCCATTCCTCACTCAGAGTTAAGATCTTGCTCTACTCAATCTTATACATAATCTAGAATTCCCTCTCCCGAGTTCAATCCAAGATTCGTAGATAGTATTTAATTGGTGATCAAGCAATCAATAAAATAATAATAAAAATTCAAGCTTCAAACTACAATGTTCATGTAACACCCAACAACTATAGAACTAATAAACTATGAGATTAAAGGAAGAGAAGAGAATTAAAACTAGTTGAAAGCCTCCTTCAAGTGTGGTATGTGTTCCTCCACGTGAATTCTCTTTCAAAGTATGTTAGATCTCCTTCAAATTAGGTTTAGAACCCTTTTTATACGAGTTGGGACCGTGTAGGGCCGAAATAACCTTGTCCCGATAAAAATAGGACATGTTCGCGTTTTGAGCGTCCAGGGCAGCGTGCGGTGCTGGCCTTGGCCCTCAACTTTTCAACATTCTGTTTTGTGCGCAACAGGTAGCGCCCCACGCTGCCTGTGGCCCTCAATTTTTACTTTTGCCTTTTCTTTCCAACTTCGCTCCAATTTGCGCCCTTTCGTCCTAAATTGCATCCAAATGATTTCTATACATAGAAATGCCACAAATTAGCACAACTTATTATATTATACATCTCAAATCTTCGAGACATGAGTAAAATGTTAGGCAATATACAGCAAAATATGCATAAAGTAAGCCACACATCAATAAGGGGTCGTTTGGTTGGGTGCATAACAATAATGCTGAATAAGGTGTATTAGTAATGCTGGTATTAGTTATGCTGACATATTTCTTATTTGTTATTTGGTTTGATGTATTAAAGCATTGCACAATTTCTAAAAAAATTGCTTGTTTACAAAAAAGCCCTCAAAACCAGTTCGTCACTCTTTTTTAAAAGAAACATATGTTGAGAAAAGTTTTTATATGAAAAAGTTTCAAAAAAATTTGATTTGTCTACCTATTTTGTAATATAAACTAAATATTTATTTATAGAAAAAGAAATATGCTAAGTATTTATTTATTTACTAGAGATATAATTTTATTTCTCACTATTTGAATTATTTTAAACTTACATTAATATAATAACTAACATATTTTAATCAACCATAAATTTTGAAGGACAATTTTGTTTATAACTAAGCTAAAGCATGCATTAAATACACTGCATTGCTAATACCATGATTTTCTATGCATTAGTTATGCATAGGATAATACCAAATAAGATGTATAACTAATGCTTGCATAACTAATATATATGTTCAAAATGTCTACCAAACAAAGTATTATTAATATACAAAGCTAATGTATACATTATTTTATCTAATGCATTCTACCAAACGACCCCTAAGTGAATTAACAGAATTGCCAAAGATGTAAAATATGCTGGCCAGTGAAATGTCATAACCAAGTGGATGACAAGTGTGTTCGACTCACTCCCGAAGAGCTTGAGAATTTTTGTATTTTGTTCATTGCAATATATAGGGTGTGTTTGGTGTAACGGAAAATGTTTTTCGTAGAAAATATTTTCAAGAAAATACTTTTAAAAAAAATAAGTAATAATCCTATTTATTTTCCGGTGTTTGGTACGCAAATTAAGGAAAATAACTTTTCAAGAATATTCATAAATAATTTAGATACAATAAATGTGAAGCCATACACTTTTGAACCAACAATTTTCTGAACCCATGAATTTCATAAATTTCTGAACCGCTAAACTTTTGAAACCGCAAAATTTTAATCCCTTAAACTTTATAATTTCTGAACCCGAAAACTTTCAAACACATAAACCTCCGAACTCGTAACTTTGAAGCATGTAAAATTTCGAACCTATAAACCGAAAGATGAAAAAACTAAAACTAAAAAAATACATAAAGCAAATATTTTTTGCCCTTGGTGGGGTGGGGTGGGGTAGGGGTACATAAAAAAGAACAACAGAAATTTGAAAATTACAAAAAAAAAAGAGTAAAATTTATGGTTGACAGAGTTAATATTGCTCGTAGCTTTCTCCCGAAGTACTACTCGCCTATTTAAGCTAATATAACGCCTATATTCCTATGGAATTAGAATTAACAAGAACAGGCGATTATGTATATTCCTATCCTAACAGCAAATTTGCTCACCACTGAGAGTTAATATCTTTCTCTACTCAATCTTATATGCAATCTAGGATTCCCTCTCCCGAGTTCAATCCAAGATTCGTAGATAATATTCAATTGGTGATTAAGAAATCAAATAATTAAGCGCAAGTTGAATAAATAAATCAATATGATAAAATAATAAGAACAATTCAAGTTTGAAACTACAACGTTCATGTAGCACCCAACAACTCTAGAACTAATAAACTATGATATTAAAGGAAGAGAAGAGAAGAAAAAAAACTAGTTAGAAGCCTCCTCCAAGTGTGGTGTGTGTTCCTCTCATGAATTCTTCTTCAAAATGTGTTAGATCTCCTCCAAGTTAGGTTTAGAACCCCTTTTATACGAGTTGGGACCTTGTAGGACGAAATAACCTTGTCTCGAACGAGATAGAAAACCCCCCCGTAACACAGCGTCCAGATCAGCGCGAGGCGCTGGCCTTAGTGCTGAAACCAGTGTGTTTTCACGTTCAATTCTTTCGCATTACTTTCATCCACGACATTTAGAATGCAATTGAATTATATATCTTTCTTGTTTTGTTGTCTCCATTTGGGGGGACAAAACCGAAAGGGTGTCCCTCTTTTTATATTCTTTTAATTTTCTTTCTTTTTCTTCTGTGTTTTATTTAATTTTACTCCAAATCTCTTTATTTTCACACCACTTTATTCCTACACACTTAAAATATAATATTAAGCACAAAATAATATGACTAATACTCAAATGACGATTAAAAGTATTAGATTGTGAGGCAACAAGGGTTAAATATATGCATTTTTGACCGAATATCAACACCCCACATTTAGACTCTTGCTCGTCCTCGAGTAAGCATTAAAATCACTCTCAATAAATCAAGCCTAGAAATACTACCACTTCGGTATATACTAACAGTTAGGCCCTATAGCAACTCAAACCATCAGATATACACTTCCTTATCATCGTGCAAGATATACAAGTCACAAACAAACAACAAACTTCTAACCTCCTAACCTCATAGATGGACTCTAAATTATCAAATTTAAGCTCGCTCACCTATTCTGTCAAATAAAGCTAATAACATCACCTATCTATCATGAAACCAGTGCCCTCACAAGAATAAATAGTCCATACACTTAAATCAAAGAATGAATACAATTCAAGGACTTAGCATCAAAGAACAACTCTCGCACTCACAAATGAATTCACATGTATGCACAAAGAACCATAGGCTTGCCCATTATGTACACCTCTACTAATTAAGTGTGCTAGAATATTTCCCTCATATCACGAACATTTCATTTTTTTCTTCAAAGAATTTTTTTATTCTCTTTTTTTCATGTCACATTATTTTCAAGAGGGCCTTTTCATCACTTTTCATCTATCATTGGTCATCATTTTTCACTTAATCATCCCTCTCTTCAAATTTATCAATTAATAACACAGTCTAAGCAACAGTGCTCAAGGAAGTAGGGTGCAAAAACTTGGGATTCAACAAGAGGATCAAGGCAAAAATATGGCTTCCACACAAAAGGCTACATGTTCAAAGGGATAACTAGTGGTACAATATCTGAAAAGGCTAAATTCATAAGACATATTAAAAAAAGCATATTATCACCTTCTAAACAGAGCAACACTTTTATTTCGCTTCAATAACATGCAGGGCAAGTTCTAGACTAAGATGCGAAACATGAAATATATGTAAGAAATTCTCATCACACATGGCACAAGTATCAATCAAGATGGATCAATTCTACTCTAAGACAGACATGATCATTGCGAGCGATAAAATGAGAATAAGCTATATACAGAGTCACAACCCTGAGCTTAGGTGTTAGGAAGTCTGCTATTTTATTCATTACCCAAGCGCTCAGAGGAAAGTACTACTCAAGCTCAGGCTTAAATATGCTAGTATCAAACAAGTAACAAAATTTTTCTTCTCCCTCTTTTTCTACTCCTAAAATAACGAAAAATAATAATTTAATCCTAAAAATAAATTTTTTTACCCGGTTCAAGTTACATCCCCTAGAAAAGAACCGATGCAAAAAGAAAAACCAAGGGGGGTTATTATTCGACTAAACTAACTAGAAACAAAAATAAAATATTTTTGGATTTTTTTTATTGGACCTTAATCCCTCGAGAAAGTTGTCCACAAAATCTATCATCAGGAAAAGTCTCAATTTTCTGATTTTTCTTTTTAAATTTTTAACAAAAACTACTACATTAAGAATGAGTACTACAACTAAGCTAAAACAACACAGAAAATCACCCAGAAAATTTCCTCACCCCACACTTAAAATTGTGCAATATCCTCAATGTACACTATAAATAACAAGAGGGTAAAAGAGACTCTCTGGTAGGAAAAGGCCGAAGAATTAGCAACTCACAGGATACTTAGACTTCTCCCATGTATGATTCTTTGTGCGGGTACCTCACACGCAGTTTCAACCACCTGCTCGCTTTTGCACTCGCCTATTGGCTTTGACTCCATGCTCCTACTCCTACAAAATACAAAAATAACACTACAAAGATAACACAATTAAAAAAAAGAATTAAAAAACAAAAATAAAAAGAAAAAATAAAATTTGGTTGCCTCCCAACAAGTGCTTGATTTAACGTCGCGGCATGACGCCATCACTTTCACCACTTTTCCTTCCACTTTGAGGATATGCATTGCGTCCCCAATTTTGCATCAATTTTTCTGTCACGTTCCTGGGGCGATGATGTAAAAATAAAGGAACCAAGCAATAGGTATCGCATTTTGCAACCCTTAAGTGAGGGATGTCATTTTGTCTCCTTGGCATCACAAATTTTATAATATATGCACCTTGTACCTCATCCATTAACTCCTCTATATGCTCGAATGGATCAATTCTCGTGTCACCAGCCAAACACAATATTGAAAAGTGTTTAGAATGAGGTCCAATACGCTCCAACTCCAAAACTGCATTATTTTTTACATCCTCAATACTATATACTCCCTCAACCTCGGCATCATCAACAAGAACATGGTCTAATGATTGGTATTCTCATTTTAGCTCCTCAATTTGTACTAGAAGATCTTTTTCAGCTCCACACAACTCATCATTAATTTTTTTGGCATTACATGCATCAACCTTTGCACTCAATTGAGCCTCCAAGTCGCGAATAGAATTGCCAAATTGGTCGATCTCTTGTCCCAATTCAACTCTTCCTTCAATAAAGTGTTGTATCTCATTTGTAATTTTCTCACGGAAACCTTCATATTCCTCTAATAATTTCATGTGCATATCAAGAATGCAAACATCATGTTCCACATCATCCAATCCGTTACTCCTGTCAAACTCACAAGAATTATTAGAATCAACATAAGAAGGGATTGGAATAGGATAACAACACTTAGGATAATTATTCCAATTTCCACCACAAATAGTAAAAGATTGAGATGGTGCACACAAATCGGTCCTGGAAATATTTTTACAATATTGCCACAAGTGGGGGTCCTTTACAATATGGATAAGGATCACAAAAACAAGAATACTTACTATCCCACCACTTTTCGTTCAAAGATGCCATATAATAAAATATAATACTAACTACACTAAACTAAAATTAAAAACTTATATAGATAAAAATTAAAAATTTAATCTAGTAAAATAGTTAATTTCTAAGTCCTCGACAACAGTGCCAAAAACTTGTTGCTCCCAAACGCACATGCAAGTATACGTGGTCGACAAATAATACAAGATTGTAAGTCCAGATATCGTACCCACATGGACTTGTGATCAACTATCAACTAAATTAAACCAAATCATTAATCTATTCAAGTGAATCCTAACGTATGAATATTTAACTAAAATTAATCTAGAGTAATAAATTAAGAGATTAAAGAAAATAAGTTGGCGAAATTAGACATGAATTCAATGTTAGTGAATATTCTAGAGTTATGGGTTATCTAACAATCCCGTTGAGTTTTCCACTTAAATCGTCTAATTAATTTATCTAGTTTATTGGTTGATAGGGTTAATAATGCTCGTAGCCTTTTCCCAAAATACTATTCGCCTATTCAAGATAACCTAATGCCTATATTCCTGTAGAATTAGAATTAACAAGAATGAATTAATAATTCCTGTATAGTAACCAACCAAGGCGATTAGGTTTCTATCCTAACTGCAAATTCGCTCCCCACTCAGAGTTAAGATCTTGCTCTACTCAATCTTATATGAAATCTAGAATTTCTTCTCCCGAGTTCAATACAATATTCGTAGATAGTATTAAATTGGTGATCAAGCAATCAAATAATTAAGCGCAAGATTGAATAAATAAACCAATATGATAAAATAATAAGAACAATTTAAGCTTCAAACTACAACGTTCATGTAGCACCTAACAACTCTAGAACTAATAAACTATGAAATTAAAGGAAGAGAAAAAAAGAAAAAAACTAGTTAGAAGCCTCATCCAAGCGTGGTGTGTGTCCCCTCACGTGAATTATTCTTCAAAGTGTGTTAGATCTACTCCAAGTTAGGTTTAGAACCCCTTTTATACAAGTTGGGACCTTGTAGGGACGAAATAACCTTGTCTCGAACGAGATAGAAAAACCCCCCGTAACACAGCGTCCAGATCAGCGCGAGTCGCTGGCCTTAGTGCTGAAACCAGTGTGTTTTCATGTTCAATTCTTTCGCATTACTTTCATCCACGGAATTTAGAATGCAATTGAATTATATATCTTTCTTGTTTTGTTGTCTCCATTTGGGGGGACAAAACCCAAAGGGTGTCCCCCCTTTTTTATATTCTTTTAACTTTCTTTCTTTTTTTGCCGCGTTTTATTCAATTTTGCTCCAAATCTCTTCATTGTAACGACACGGACGGTCGTCCCGAGTGTTTAGCCTCGTTTCCTCTATTTCTGTCTTGTTATGTGTTATTCATCTCTATCATGTTGTGTTAGGTTGGTTGGCTCGGGTTCGGAGCGGTGATGGAGAGAAATGAGACACTTAGTCTCCTAAGTTGGTGAATTAGTTGGAAAAGGTCAACCGGAAGTTGACTTATAGATAAACAATCTCGGAATGTGATTTTTATGGTTGGCATAGCTTCATTAGGTAATTTGGGACTTAGGAGTGTATTCGGAATGTTATTCGGAGGTCCGTGGTAGAATTAGGTTTGAATTGACGAAATTTGATTTTTGGCGATTTCCGGTCGTCAGTGGAATATTAGCTATCGGGGTCGGAATGGAATTTGGGAAGTTGGAATAAGTTCGTAGAGTCATTTTTGATGTGTGTGCAAATTTTCAGGTCGTTCGGACGTGGTTTGGTTATTTCGGCATCATTGGCGAATTTCTGAAGTTTAGAAATCCTTAGGCTTGAATTTCGGGTTAATTTGGTGATCTGATGTTGTTTTGAGTGTTCCGAAGGTTCGACTGAGTTTGAGTAATGATATGTGACTTGTTGGTAGGTTTGGTTGAGGTCCCGAGGGCCTCGGGATGATTCGAATGGTTATCGAAAAGTTGGAAAATTTGGAGTTGCAGCTGAAGCTACTGTCTTTCTGTCATAACTGCACCTGCAGATTGGGGACCGCAGGTGCGAGCCGCAGAAGCAGAAAGGAAATCGCAGAAGCGGCATTGATCGCAGGAGCGAAGGGCTGGACCGCACCTGCGGGCCCCCAGGTGCGGCGTCTGATGACTTAAGCGAATTCTGCAGGTGCGGATTTTTGGGCGCAGAAGCGGTCCGCATGTGCGAGATAATTTCCGCAGAAGCGGAAAGTGCTGGGCAGAACCTATAAAAGGTTGCCTTCGTGATTTTTCACCATTTTTGGACGTTTTGGAGCTTTTCAGCAGTGATTTTTAGAGGAAATCGAAGGCTATGAATTGGGTAAGTTACTTGGACTTCATTTCTTGTGTTTGTGATGATTTTTCTACTGTTTAATCATGAAATTTGTGGGATTTAATGGGGTAATTTGAGGGGTTAGGGCTTGGAAACTTGAGACTTTGATTTAAGGATTTGAGGGGTCATTAGTCGTCGAATTTTGATGTATTTGGTATGTATGGGCTCGTGAGAGTGTAAGGAGTCTAGTTTTTTGATTTTTGTCGAGTTCCGAGATGTGGGCCCGGGGGTCGGGTTTGGCCGAATTCGGGATTTGTGATGTAATTTGATAATTTTGATGTGGTATTCACTCCTTTAGCATATATTAATGATACGATACTGATTTTGGTTAGATTTAGGGCGATTTGTGGCCGAGTCGAGCGGCAAGGGAAATGCGGAGTAGAGTTTTGGCTTGATTGAGGTAAGTAACGCTTCCAAACTTGGTTATAAGGGTTCGAAACCCCAAACTACGTGTTATGTGATTAGAATTTGGTGACGCACATGCCAAGTGACGGGCATGCGGGCGTGCACCGTGAGACTTGTGATCTGGTTCATTTAATGGCACTGTTTAGTGGTTCTTTCTTGTTGATATTTGTGCTTCTATCTATGTGATTAAAGTAAACATGTTGGAAATCATGCTAGATATTATGTTAAGGCTTTACATCGATCTTGTTGAGACCCGAGCGGTCGTCTTAATGCAAACCATGCTAGACATTATGTTAATGCTTTATGCCGACATTGTTAAGACCCGAGTGGTCATTTATTGTTGTCACCACATGTGTTTCATTGACATTATATACTCAGTCATGTCATTGAATATCATATCATATCATATCATGTCTCAATCTTGGTAATTGTTGTTTTACACATTATATCATTGATACGGGCTAGTTCATGCATTATGAGCCTCTGTAATCGAGACTGGAGAGTGATGACTGAGTGAGGCCGAGAGCCTGATATTGAGTGATAGTTTTGGGATCGGGATGCATGCTGCAGCATGTTATAATGATTATGCCTGGATCTGGCTTATGATAGCGCTTGGGCTGTAGGAGCCCCTCCAGAGTCTGTAACACACCCCCAGTGAGCGCAGTGATATTTGAGGGATGGATCTTCCCTGGACATAGATCTTGTCCGAAGTGATATTTGAGGGATGGATCTTTCCTGGACATGGATCTTGTCCTATATTGAGGGATGCATCTTCCCTGGACATGGATCTTGTCCGAAGTGCTTATGTTCGGAGATGGATTTTCTCCATGAGGCTGGATTGACCTGTTTTTCCCGGGTATTGAGCGATTGATGTCAGTGATGTGTATACGTATTCTGGGATGGATCTTCCATGGGCCGTCGAGCTATATACAGTACCGAGTGGTTTTGAGATGTATCATTATCTGGAGATGGATCTTCTGCATAGGGATGGATCGGCCTTCCTCAGTACTGAGTGACTTCTGTCAGATGTGTATATAATCTGGGATGGATCTTCCGTGGTCCATGAGAGCCATGTATAGTATTGAGCAGACGAGTATTTGAGAGTGGGAGTGCATTGTTCATTTCATACTGCTGATGCATTGGCATGTAAAATACATTGAGTTATATATGTTAAACTGTTCAGAACCGTACTTGTCTTATCACCTTGAGCTGTCTAATAAATTGAAAGTATGCCTAAATTTTTGTACATTGGTTATGTTGAAAATGTGGAGGTTTAGTCCGTCACTACCTCTTAGCCCACAGATTGGGCTTGTTACTTACTAAGTTGGTGTACTCACGTTACCCTCTGCACCTTGTGTGCAGATCTAGGTATCCCTGGCCATGGTAGTGCCAGTTGATCATTTTGGCTGCGGATCATTTTCGTAGAGGACGAGGTAGCTGCTTGGCGATAGTTGTAGTATTGGCTCATGACTCAGTGACAACAAATTTTGGGATTTTTCTTTTTACAGTATTTTGGGTTTGAATCTATCTTTTATTTCAATTCTCCTCTGACAAAAAATGGTAATATTTAAATATTGTCATGATAGAAATTGAATTGGTTAAGAGTGTAGGCTTTCCTAATTCCACGATAGGCGCCATCACGATCGAGTTAGTTTTGGGGTCGTGACAAGTTGGTATCAGAGCCTAGGTTACATAGGTCTCACAAGTCATGAGCAGTTTTGGTAGAGTCTTGCGGATCGGTACGGAGACGTATGCACTTATCTTCGAGAGGCTGCGGAACCCTTAGGAAAAAAAATCCCACATTCTTGAATTCTTGTCGTGTGAATTCATTTATTCAGCCAAAAGTGTAACTCTTTGAATTCCTTCCATGTATTCGAATGTGCACGTGAGCGCTCGGTATCAACTGTGCATCGATGGATTGTGATTTTCATGGATGAGGTGCGAGATGTGATTTCTTTTGTATGTTGATATGGGCCAGTTCTGAGGACATGAGGTCGGGTTTTGTCTGTGGCTTGAGTGCTGAGATTTTGATTGTGTGAGCACATACATTTGGGACTTATATGTCCGTTTGTGTCCTTATTGGTGGGATTTTGTGACTGGATGACTATTTAGTGAGTGTGATTCGATGGTGAGATGTGTTCATATTGTTTGATTGAGACAAAAAGAATTGGCTGGAGATGTAACAAGAACCATTGAGTGTTTGACTTCTGTCTTGAATTCGCCTATCGCCTCGAGCTGTGAGTGCATTGAAGGACCTCTCATGTAGTATAGTTCTAGAGTGAAGGGATCTTCATGTTGTGTTACGAGTTCAATGGTGAATTCGATATTTGCGGATGATTTGAGATATTAGATGGTTTCTGTATATGAGCTTATGGAGGATTTAGTTGAATCTCACTACGCTATGGTGGCGGTGATAGCATATGGGCATTAAGAGTTATTTCTTGTCTTGATCTATGGATTTGATCCAAGTGGGGGAGTCTGATAATGATAAGTAAGTTGCACAATTAGGTGTTGTGTTGATTTTAGTTCGAGGTATTCTAGTAAATCCTTTATGACCTTACAGAGGACTTGAACCCCCCTTGACTCAAGTATTGTATTATACCCTATGGGAAAAATGGGTTTTATTGAATGCTTCAGTTGTATCGGTAAAAGGTGTAGTGTGTGTGGAGCAGGAACTTGCTTGGTTGTTTAGGAGTGTGGGTTACTCCCTTGGGTGTTGGTGTGTTAATGGGGGCACAGACCGTTCGATCTGTTTGATTAGTTTAATTGAAAATTGCGTAGAGTGGGTGACTCTCGAGAATGATTCTGATGGATTCAAGGTTAATGTATAACAATTTGGAATCTTCGAGATGTGTGTTTGGGTAGAAACAGAGATTTTCATTGGAAGATGTCAAGACTTGTGGCATTTCTATGTTGTTATGGATTCTACCAGTATCATGAAAGGGAAAATAGCTTAAATTCATCGAAAGTCTCTTTAGAGTAAGTATTTGAGATGTGGTACTTTGGGGTTCTTAAAAGATATTCAGCGGTTTATGAGTCTTAAGGCGATGTGGTTTTGTGCTAGGGTCTCGCGTGGTGATTTTTGGTATAGGATTTTGGTACTATAGCGAGGAGAAGAATCAATCATAAGGTAACTCAGAAGGAAATCGGAGAAAACAGGACAACTTGGTAGTAGATTAGATCAGCATGGTAACAAGTAAGATCGGTTCTTTGGGTGCTCATGATGTGGTAAGGTTCTACGTGTGATTCGGGGCAATGCTCTTGGATTTTTACGGCCTGCATAGCTTGGTTGAACTAGAAGGATTCAATCCTGACGGTTTGGTTTTGTGCAAATGGGATTCGGAGAGTCCTTGATGGCTTCTACCACGGTTAGAGGTGTATATTTTCTACTGGCATGGGGGTCATGTAATGTATAGTGATTTTCTTCTAGAAGGAATCAAATTAAAAGTTCTTGGCTAGTTGAGTACATAGTTGCTTGTTGCTCGAAATGGATTATAAAGTTCTCATATTTATCATAGGATGCAATAGTGTATGCGGTATGTTGTGTAGGGTTAAGATTTGCATGTGTGAGGTCACGGTTCAGTTCTAGGAGAAGGGTCATAAATTCTTAGGCAGCATGGACTGTTTCAGATGACTAGGTAAATGATATCACTAATTGGTGTGGCTCGATGAGGATATACATTTCAGAAAGGGCAATGTGTTTGAGTTAAGGCTGCTTCATTGGTATTGCGGCGCTCTTGTGTTAGATCGACTGCTGATATTCAAGTTTGCTTGGTGGCACATAATAATTTTAGAAGTATCCCTCGTGGCATGGCTTAGTATTAGAGGTATTTTATGTATTCGAGCGGTGTAGTTGGGATCAGATATGGTGATTCGTGCGCTTCATGGACTTCGAGGCTGAGAGTTCTCATGAACAAGTTATTTTGTAGTTGTGGACTGTGAATATGCGAGCAAGGATAGTCATATGTTAGTATGTGCCATGATTCTTATCTATCTGTTGCGGGTGACTAGAGTTGATTCAGGATTCATTGGTATGCCTAGTATGGGTGTGTGTTTTGCACCGAGTCTGAATTGTTGACCCCGAATTTCTATTGTTGAGGGATGTACCATTTGATTGTCAGTGATCTTATTCGTGTTCTAGAGTGATCTATGAGTTACCCTTCGGTGTTGCGATAAGTTGTGATTATTGGTTATATGCACATATGGTGCGGTTCTATTGAGGCTTTATAGCGGGATTCGAGTAAGGTAAGTAATTGAGTATTGAGGGATTGAGGCGTATTGGTCATGTTCTTTTGGGTTCGTGTGGCATGGTGTCATCCGATTCCCCGTGGTTATGGTAATGCACTCTGGGTACTTGATGTCAAATTGCGCATGGTTATTGATTTCGAGCAAGGTGGCTCGAAGTAGTTCATGTGGATCAGTGTTGGGATATGGTCGCTCATTGCAATGAAGTTATGTGGAGGTATAATCCTTCGAGTTAGATTCGTGTGTTCTAGTTCTACGATGTGTGATGGGTTCTCAACATTGTGTTGTGGTGATACTGGTGAGCTTGCGGTGCAACTCTCTCATTGGAGTCACTTTTCCATGATTTGAGTACATTTGTGATGTTGCATAATTGGGCACGGGCTTCACGGGTTGTGGCTTTCAGAATTATTAATGTGTCACGCCACTACAGTGGTTATGGTAGATGAGATGAGGTCGCCGGACCTAGAATGGGTGCTACTGGATATGGTTGTAGTATATTATGGTGGATATTGATGTTGGCCGGCTTAGAAATTTTGTTATTTTTCCTGTCGAGGTGAGGGGGTTCCATCACTTGTTGAGCCGGCGAATGATTTGGGGTTTCTACGTGTTCTATTTCATCATTGGCACTATATGAAGGTGTTAGAACGGGTCTCTGTTCTATAGTAGGGTTATTACCGGCATTTAGTTTCTTGAACAACTGCGGTAATTAGAAGTTTTCGCTATGAGCATTTGAGTGATGTGGTATATCATGTGATTTCATCTTGGGTTACGGGAAAGGTTTGGTACAAGTTGTCCGGATTTATGCAGCTTATAGATGTGGGATTTTGATCTTATAAATTATTTTAGAAGTGGAAATTTGGATTCTAAGGCGTAGGGATTAGGTTGGATATAGAGGCATTCGAATGTGTTGTGTTATCAGATCTATGCGGGTTAGGGTGACGTGGAGTCACCCCCGGGTATGTGCATGGTAAGGTTTTTCGGAGGTTTGATGGCTTTTGGAACAACTCTTGGCATGTTCGAGGATGAATGTTTGTTTAAGAGGGGGAGAATGTAACAACCTGGCCGGTCGTTCCGAGAGTTTAGCCCCGTTTCCCCTATTTCTGTCTTGTTATGTGTTATTCATCTCTATCATGTTGTGTTAGGTTGGTTGGCTCGGGTTCGGAGCGGTGATGGAGAGAAATGAGACACTTAGTCTCCTAAGTTGGTGAATTAGTTGGAAAAGGTCAATCGGAAGTTGACTTATAGATAAACAATATCGGAATGTGGTTTTTATGGTTCAGATAGTTTCATTAGGTGATTTGGGACTTAGAAGTGTATTCGGAATGTTATTCGGAGGTCCGTGGTAGAATTAGGCTTGAATTGGCGAAATTGGATTTTTGGCGATTTTCGGTCGGCAGTGGAATATTAGCTATCAGGATCGGAATGGAATTTCGGAAGTTGGAATAAGTTCGTAGAGTCGTTTGTGGTGTGTGTGCAAATTTTCAGGTCGTTCGGACGTGCTTTGGTTGATTTCGGCATCGTGGGTGAATTTCGAAAGTTTAGAAATCCTTAGGCTTGAATTTCAGGTTAATTTGGTGATTTGATGGTGTTTTGAGTGTTCTGAAGGTTTGACTGAGTTTGAATAATGATATGTGAATTGTAGGTAGGTTTGATTGAGGTCTCGAGGGCCTCAGAATGATTTCGAATGGTTATCAGAGAGTTGGAAAATTTCGAGTTGCAGCTGAAGCTGCTATCTTTCTGTCATAACCGTACCTGTGGATTGGGGACCGCAGGTGCGAGCCGCAGAAGCAGAAAGGAAACCGTAGAAGCGGAAATGATCGCAGAAGCGGTGGGCTGGACCGCACCTGCGAGCCCGCATGTGCGAGACCTGGGGCGCAGGTGCGGCGTCTGAGGACTTAAGCGAATTCCGCAGGTGCGGATTTTTGGGCGCAGAAGCGGTTCGCAACTGCGGTGTCTGAGGACTTAAGCGAATTCCGCAGTTGCAGATTTTTGGGTGCAGAAGCGGTTCGCAGGTGCGAGATAATTTCTGCAGAAGCGGAAAGTGCTGGGCAGAACCTATAAAAGGTTGCCTTCGCGATTTTTCACTCATTTTTCACCATTTTTGGACGGTTTGGAGCTTTTGGGCAGTGATTTCTATAGGAAATCGAAGGCTATCAATTGGATAAGTTGCTTGGACTTCATTTCTTGTGTTTGTGATGATTTTTCTACCGTTTAATCATGAAATTTGTGGGATTTAATGGTGTAAGTTGAGGGATTAGGGCTTGGAAACTTGAGTGAGACTTTGATTTAAGGATTTCAGGGGTCATTTGTCGTCAGATTTTGATGTATTTGGTATGTATGGACTCGTGAGAGTATAAGGATTCTAGTTTTGTGATTTTTTTTGAGTACCGAGATGTGGGCCCGGGGGTCGGGTTTGGCCGAAATCGGGATTTGTGATGTAATTTGATAAGTTTGATGTGGGCTTCGCTTCTTTAGCATATATTAATGATATAGTACTGATTTTGGTTAGATTCGGGTTGATTTGTGGCCGAGTCGAGCGGCAGGAGCATCGCGGAGTAGAGTTTTTGCTTGATTGAGGTAAGTAACACTTCCAAACTTGGTTATGAGGGTTTGAAACCCCGAACTACGTGTTATGTGATTAGAATTTTATGACGCATATGCCAAGTGACGGCCGTGCACCGTGAGACTTGTGACCTGGTTCATTCCATGACACCGTTTAGTGGTTCTTTCTTGTTGATATTTGTGCTTCTATCTATGTGATTAAAGTAAACATGTTGGAAATCATGGTAGATATTTTCTTAAGGCTTTACGTCGATCCTGTTGAGACCCAAGCGGTCGTCTTAATGCAAACCATGCTAGAAATCAGGCTAGACATTATGTTAAGGCTTCATGGCGACATTGGTGAGACCCGAGTGATCATTTATTGTTGTCATCACATGTGTTTCATTGACATTATATACTCAATCCTGTCATTGCATATCATATCATGTCTCAGTCTCGGTAATTTTTATTTTACACATTATATCATTGATTCGGGCTAGTTCATGCATTGTGATCCCATGTGAGCGAGATTGGAGAGTGATGACTGAGTGAGGTCGAGAACCTGATATTGAGTGACAGTTGTGGGATCGGGCTGCACGTCGCAGCATGTTATATTGATTATGCTTGAATATGGCTTATGATAGCGCTTGAGCTGTAGGAGCCCCTTCGGAGTTTGTAACACACCCCCAGTGAGCGCAGTGATATTTGAGGGATGGATCTTCCCTGGACATGGATCTTGTCCGAAGTGATATTTGAGGGATGGATCTTCCCTGGACATGGATCTTGTCCGAAGTGATATTGAGGGATGGATCTTCCCTGGACATGGATCTTGTCCGAAGTGTTTATGCTACGGAATGGATTTTCTCCAAGAGGCTGGATTGGCTTGTTTTTCCTCGGTACTGAGCGATTGATGTCAGTGATGTGTATACGTATTCTAGGATGGATCTTCCCTGGGCCGTCGATCCATATACAGTACCGAGTTATTTTGAGATGTATCATTATCTGTAGATGGATCTTTTGCATAGGGATGGATCGGCCTTCCTCAGTACTGAGTGACTTCTGTCAGATGTGTATATAATCTGGGATGGATCTTCCCTGGGCCATGCAATCCATATACAGTACTGAGCGGACGAGTATTTGAGAGTGGGAGCCCATTGTGCATTTCATACTATTGATGCACTGGCATGTAAAATACATTGAGTTATATATGTTAAACTATTCAGAACCGTACTTGTCTTTTCACCTTGAGCTGTCCAATTAACTGAAAGCATGCCTAAATTTCTGTACATTGGTTATGTTGTAAATGTGGAGGTTTAGTCTGTCACTACCTCTCAGCCCACAGTTTGGGCTTGTTACTTACTGAGTTGATGTACTCACGTTACCCCTCGCACCTTGTGTGCAGATCTAGGTATCCCTGGCCATGGTAGTGCCAATTGATCATTTTGGATGCAGATCATTTTCAGAGAGGACGAGGTAGCTGCTTGGCGATCGCAGAGCCGCCTATCTCTTTTCCTATCTTCCTTGTGTATTTTTATTGATTATTTTCAGACAAAGTTGTCTTGTTAAATTTTGGGAACAGTTGTAGTATTGGCTCATGACTCAGTGACACTAGATTTTGAGATTTCTCTTTTTACAGTATTTTGGGTTTGAATCTATCTTTTATTTCGGTTCTCCTCTGATGAAAAAGGGTAATATTTAAATATTGTCATGATAGAAATCGAATTGGTTAAGAGTGTAGGTTTGCCTAGTTCCACGATAGGCGCCATCAAGACAGAGTTGGTTTTGGGGTCGTGACATTCATCTTCACATTACTTTATTCCTACACAGTTAAAGTGTAATATTAAGCAAAAAATAATATAACTAATACTCAAATGACGATTAAAAGTACTAGATTGCGAGGCTACAAGCGTTAAATATATGCATTTTTGGCCGAACATCATAAATCAAGGTACACGTTTGCGCGACTTTGGCCAAACAGACTTAACAAATAATTAAATGCTATTAATTATGTACACGTACGTGTGACATGATTTTAGCACAATAAACACAACGGATATACATACACGTGATCCGTTTCAAAGATAAATCCATAAAATGCCATAATTAAAAGCGGTAAAAGGTAAACGCACATAGGTTCTAAAAAATAGGTAATTAAATAATTAATTAAGCAAGGTATTATCAACGCGACTGTGCTAAAACTACGAAATCCGAAAATACCAAATACCTTCTCCCGGATTAACAGAATCCTTACCCGGTCTTCTGTGTTTCGCGTATTTTAAAACAGAATCAATTTTCTCGATTTGAGATTTTAAAAATAAACCGGTGACTTGAAACACCATAATAAATATTTCAAAGGACGACTCTAGTTAAATAAATAATCTCATTTCGAATAACATTACATTAATTGAAAAATCCGCTATTAAAAAGAGCTATACCTCAAACTTGAACAATTAAATACGAAGAAAAAATGGACCTGACAACTATCTCAATACATAAAGAAGACTTGAGCTGGTCAATTTTTCAAAAGCTAATCCATCCCATATCCAATATGATCATGTTAATGGAAGAATTACCCTTTGTATAGTCAATTTCAATGTATATAAACGGAAACATTCACAACCAGCAACGGTACACTAACTTCGGCATTATTTCTATTTCACTTATAATAATATGGAACAGTATTTCTAAACATTTTTTATTCTTTTTTTTTTCGGTTTAAAAGAAAATTTTTGTTCAATTTCATAAATGATTCTCTCGTATCTCGTATAGGAATAGGCAATCACGTGTTTAACCAAAATTTGTTTCAATTTTATGTTTAATAGTTTCGAAAATTTTTAGAGTAAATTTCATAACTGATTATTTACTTATTTCTTCTTTTTATTAAATCCATATAACTATGTTTTGTCACACAAAAATTATAAAACTTCGTTCATGCTGCAATCTTCGTTTTCTCTAATTTGTATTGGCCGCTGCACCGTACCATTTATTTGAGCGCCAATGGCAATTTGTAACATCAATGTTAGTTTTTTGTACATATTCTAGTTTGTTATTAAAATTTTTGGCAGTTTGATTATTCAAATAAGATATTTATTCGTATGTACCCATTTAAAAATTGCTTCTTAGAAAATTACATGGTTGTAGTTATGTACATTGTCTACTATTGAGGTGTACAATTTTGCATACCTTAATAGTATACTTTTTTTTTGGTAATGACCTTAATAGTATACAACAATAAGAGTAGCTATATTAAACTGTTATTGTTTCCTATTATAACGTACAAAATGTGAATTATTTATATACGGTCAAAATTGGGCTCGTCCGATTTTGTATGGTTAATCGAAACCGGGACGACAGGCCAATGTTCGATCCCATGTTATATCGGATCGGATCCAGAGAACAGTCAAGTTTGCATTAGACACAAATTTCCCAAAAGAACCAAAAAGAAAGAAAAACATCTTGATCTCAGTCGATTTAGTAAACAAATTTAGCAAGTCAAGATTTACAAGCAATTATTTCTTGAAACAATCATAACAATATTGCATTTGATACAAATAGCACCCGAAAAAGCATAAATAAGGTCACAATATAAATTTATATTGAAACCCATAAATTAGTTTATTTTCTGTCAAATCCAAAGAGATCTTATAACACGTAAGACATCTAAAAATAAAATACAAGATATCTTTGCTTAACCATTTTCTTCTAAGGTGACACCTTGAAGTTATCATGTTTACCAAATATATATTGTTCAGATGTCCTAAATGGTAATTCAGTTGAACTTTAACCTTGGACTTGTGCATTTTTACAAATTTAAACATGATTATACAGTAGTCACAAATTTTTAGAAACAAAAAGATCACCCGCCTGAAAGATGGCTGCTCTTAGTATGCAACTAAAACATTATTTTGTACTCTGAGCTGTGATTTATTATTGTACATTTCTTGACAAAGAAAAGGAAAGAAAAAACAAGAGTGAGTATAAGCAGGAGAAGGAAAAGTTTTTAAGTCCAAGTGAAACAGATATTTTTTTGGTCTCTTTCTTGTGTAAAATATAATTTTAGTTTTGAAATGAATGTATTGTTTGTTTTCTTAATGCGTTCATTTATAAATAAGAATATAGAGATTTTTGTCTTTTCTCTCTTTTTTTTTTTAACTCTTTTTCTCGATCTGGTTACTCTATTTCACTAATAATAATCAATAATAACAATATTGATATATCACGACCCAAAAATCACAGGTCATGATGGCACCTAACTTGACCCGTTAGGTAAACTAATTAATAAAAGAAACAACCAAATAAACTTATCGAAAATTAAATTAGGATTTATCTGAACTTTACAACTTTACCCAAGAACTGGTAGTACGACTCATGAGCTTCTAAGACTTAGAATATACAAAGCCATTATGAATAAATACCCGTTCTGTTTGAAAACTACATGAACAGATTAATAAGGTCTAAAACTACCAAGGACTAGTGACAACTTCTATCCAGAATTCACGAACATCTTCAAGGTCAGCCCCCGACTTCTTCATCAGCTCCGCTCAAATAGTCTGCACAAAGTGTGCAGAAGTACAGTATCAGTACAACCGATCCAATGTACTGGTAAGTATCTTGACTAACCCCGTCGAAGTAGTGACGAGATTTAGTTAAAAGATATTCATTACTAAACACTATAACGTAAACTAGCAATAGAACTAAAAGACAGAATAATAGAATAGAATACACAATGCGACTGTAACAGGTATTAAAGGAGTACCAGAAAGAATCACAATCCAACAATTTCCAATATCTCAACTGACCCTTTACTTAGAACGCAAGTCCATGAACCACAACAATCACCTCATATACTTTCATAATACGATAAATTACTCAAGACATCAAATCTTACGGCACGGCAACACCCTTCGTGCATTTATCTCATCCTCACCATATATGCCAAAAACAGTACCAACCAAATGATATAAATACGGACAATAGAAATGAAAAGGAAGGGATATGCAAGCAGTAATAATAAACGGGAATGTACAGTAGAATATCAACAAGAGACTAAGCAGAAAGAACAGAGGTAATGACCACAATTAGGGAAAAAAGGTTATAATTTCAATTAACCAGCATGATGGAGGCCTAAGTACAAATATAGCAAGCAAGAAGGAAACACATGATCTTCACAAGTTAACAAGTAAGGACATGAAGAATTTGCATGGTGGAAGGCTTACACTAAGGTGTAACAGAATAGATACAACATGAGTATAATTATAAAAGCAGGAAATAGGCATCGCATATGCAAGTTAAGCAAGTAAAAGACATGGACAACAAAACAACAATTGAGATGGAGGTCAAGTACGGGACAATAACAACATATCACACAAAATATATAATGGCGACAATGACAACTCAAGGTAGAGGCGGAAATGTTTACACGAAAAAACAGAGGTCAGATAATAATGCATGTCCATAGTCCTCGCCAGCACGGAAACACCCTTCGTGACATGACCTCACAATATTAAAAGCATAACAATATAAATTAAATGGCACAGGATCACCCTTCGTGTTTTACGCTATTTCCTCACATGATAATGTATATGAAATGGCACGGCATTACCCTTCGTGCTTTACACTCTTCCTCACATGATAATGAGATAAACAATGGCACGACATCACCCTTCGTGCTTTACACTCTCCCTCACATGATAATGAATATAAACAATGGCACGACATCACCCTTTTTGATTTACACTCTTCCTCGCATGATAATGAATATAAAATGGCATGGCATCACCCTTCGTGCTTTACACTCTTCCTCACCTGATAATGAATATAAAATGTCACGGCATCACCCTTCGTGCTTTACACTCTTCCTCACCATGCATATTAATATCAATTAAATGGCAAGGCAGGAAGTATATATATAACATCGAGGAGAGTGATCAATGAGTATTCCAAACAAGTTCTCAATTACTGCTTTACAAGCCAACAATGATTCAATGAACCCTCAAGGGCCACATAATTCAAGTACTTCCACAAATCTCACAATTCATTAGCAACACAGGTATAGAATCCAGCATCCCAAAATATCGACTATAGCAATGTAGTAGTGATCGCGCATATTGATGACCAAACAAGACACATCAATGTATTCCAAAAATTCTTTCCAATTTGATCAAGTTCTTAGGCTAGGTCTTTATTATAACATTTTATACTACGTTCTTAATATATGTAAATCAAGTGAAGCATGTAGCAAGGAAGTTACATAATTCTACAAGACACAATATAACATCATCTACCCCCGAGCAATATTAACCCCGGCACATACATATATGCTCTTCACCTCACATATGTATCACCTCCGCATGTAGCAAACAATGGCAAATAAGAGGAAAAATTCCCTCAACAAAGTTAGGTAAAACACTTACCTCAATTCGGCTAACTCAACACTCTATTTCTGCCTTTCCTTTACAAATTCTTTTCCACTCATCTCAATCTAGCCCAAGACGGCTTGAATACATCACACAATGCAAGAGGAAGCAATTTCAATTAATAAAGCTGTGATTTTTTATTTAATTTCTAAAAAGTCAATAAAAATCAACTCCTCGGACCCGTACCTCAAAATCCAATAAAATTTACAAAACCCGAACGCCCACTCCGATACGAGTTTAGAAATACCAAAATTATCAAATTCCGATACCAATTCGTCCTTCAAATCATGATTTTACATTTTGAAAGGTTTCACAAATTTTTCCCAATTTCCCCACTTAATTCACTAGATGGATGATGAAAATAGCAATGGATTCATGAATTATGATAAGATTCGGGTGGAGAACACTTACCCCGATGATTTGCTTGAAAAACCCACGAAAAATCTCCCAAAGCTGAGGTCTACAACTCCCAAAATGATAAAAATGGCTAACCCTCGATTTGGGATTATATTCTCTCTGGCCAGGGATTTGTGCATCACGAACGCGAGGGAAGGATCACGTTCGCGAAGAAGAAAAATGAAGGCCCTAGGTTGCTCATCACAAACGCGACAATGAGCTCGCGAAAGCGGAGGAGGAGAGACAGAAACCTACATGATCGCGAGGCGTGTTATGCGACCGCGGAGAAGAAAATTGAGGCGACCAGTAGAGACTCTTTGCAAACGCTGAATGGACTTCGCGATCGCAAAGAAGGGTATCAGACACCAGAAAATAGCAGTTCAAAACAAGGGATAAATGACCAGTAGACCACCCGGAACACACCCGAGGCCCCCGAGATCCCGTCTAAACACACAAACAAGTCATATAACCTAAACAGACTCGCTCGTATGATCAAATCGCCAAAATAACACCTAAAACTACGGATTTAGCACCAAAACTCATGAATTTCTCAAGAACATTTAAAAATTACTATCTTCTCAACCGGGAGTCCGAATCACGTCAAATCAACTATGATTTCTACCAAATTTCACAGGCTTGACTTAAATATCATATTAAACCTGTACCGGGCTACGGAATCAAAATACGGACCCGATACCAATGAGATCAAACAATAATCAATTTTTTTAAATCCTTAGAATTTTAGTCTTACCATTTTTTCATCAAAAATTCATTTCTTGAGTTAGGGACCTCGAAATTTGATTCGGGGCACGCGCCCAGGTCCCATGTTTTATTACAGACCCATCGGGACCGTCGTACACGGGTCCTGGTCCGTTTACTCAAAACGTAGACCAAGTCAACTAAAATCACTTTCAAAGGCAAAAATTATCATTTTATAAAATTTCCACACAATGGCTTTCTAGATACATGTCCGGACTGCACACACAAATCGAGGAGGAATAAAATGAGGTTTTGAAGGCCTCGGAACACCGGATTGGGTTCTAAAATGCAAGATGACCTTCTGGATCATCACATTCTCCACCACTTAAACACATGTTCGTCCTGGAACGTGCCAGGAGTCTTCCCAAAGCTACTAAATCATGGTGTAATCTCACTAAGCACAACCGGGGGGTGATCCCACGTCACCCTGATCCACATAAATCCACCAACACAACACCATTAGAGATCCTTGTTTCAACCTTAGTATGAAAAACTTAGAACCCAATCTCTATCATCCAGAATTCATTGCAAGACCCGAACCCCACACCACACGGCGCAAATTTGAACTAGCTGTATCAAATCCTGACCATAACCCACGATGTAATCACATGATGTACCTCATAACTTCAATACTCACCGTAGAAACTGCTGACCACCATTACTGCCCAAAACAAATATGGTGCCGATAGCAAATCTCATATTGATTAGAACCTCGTTCAAAACCTTCATGCCCCACCGATGATGAAAGAAACACGCATAACTGCTCAACCACTCACCTAATCAATAAGCAAAGAACTCACTCGCCCGACCAGGGCCATTGCCCAAATCCTCAGCAAAATATAGTGTTATTCTTTCGAACCTTATCCCAATATAATAACGCGAATCTCAAATCTAGAAACATCATCTCAACCAACACAAGCAGCCACACCGACGAGTATCAGTAATAATCATAGAGCCACACATAACCCAGTTCTGTACACTAACAAGTAAAGGTTCCAAACATGACAGATAACAGTAAGAAAAGTAAATAAGAAAACTATTAAGCAAGTTAAGCAGACAGGGAAATTTCAGCATTTTACTATGAACTATTCTCGACAAGGTGAAAGCAAAATACACAAAATAGAAATAAGGAGCCACATTTCATCACTATACCGTTCCGGCGTGCAACCCGATCCCATCTTATAAATCCACATAGGGTACCCACTGAGCTGTAATACTCGGGCTCACTGATTACATGTGCGTCAATATCAAGCACAACCAAGTGCACAAAAAATATAATTGTGGTGAAATTATTAGGGACAGACAATACTGAGAAAGATAAGCACAACTATGGTGCAATGAGAAAATCAAAATCACAAAGCCCACCTCGCCCATAGTACCACAAGGCCTAAACTAAATCACAACATGCGCGCGAAGAATCATGTAAACCTCAGAACCCATCGTAGTATAAGAGAGAGACACATAACATAAACAAAGGCGCAAATAGCATCCATTCCGCCCGATGACATGCCTGTGGCAACAAATGCGCAAGAGCAAGCAAATCCAGCCTGATACAGATTACACATTCTCATTAGGCTAAAAATAATCTTCACCCAAATTTTTGACTGTTCCCAAACATGTAATAAACATTCCAAATCATTCAATCCTCTACATTTCTTCACAACTCGCACTCAAGGAATAGTCTGCCAACAAGAACACACAGCCTCTAAGCCTTACGAATACCAAAATTTTCATACCCACTCTCAATCCTGCTACTCAAATAGCCGATACGTAACTCATACTACATCATCCTTCGAAAATGCACCCATAAATCAAAACACGATGTATCTGCCAATAGGCACTCCGGTGAAAACACATAGTGCCAGCAAAACCTTAAACACCGGAAATCATCCGTACCATTAAGAACCCATATCCTCCCCTTCAAAACTAACTGCAACCTTGTACATGCAACCTTTCAACCCCACGCGGTGCATTGCTTCTAACATGCTAATTTGAAACACTACGAAAGTCTCACAGTCAACTCTGAACCTTAAGCATTATAGCTCTTATATCTGTAGAAAGCATCAACTCCAATCGTGATCATAACCATGATAAGTTCTTCGGATCTCAGTAACACATTATCAAGTAATCAGAACCAATCGCCTCTAACTCAACCGAGTCACCCAGACTGCCAACTTGAAAGTAGCTCAATCCGATATGACCGCCCTGAAGGAACTTCTTGGGATTTCGAAACCATTTCTTGCATCACTCCAACATTGACATGTAGAATCTTCTTGACAAGAACACCGCAGATCAGATTAACATTCACTTCCATTTTCAAGCCCACCCGTAGACAAATCCAAAAGCCCTTAAAGTCTACGTAAAACCTGGAACTTGCCAGAACCTTCTCGATAACCACTCATTTTACTCTTATCTTCAATACACAGCTAATACGCGTCAAGCAACCCGTGCTACACCAGCATATGCCCATTCAAAGAAATAACCAAGCAATCTCCCGGTCCGGAAATTGATACGGCCCATAACCCTACAATCCGATTGTTAGTAGCAGTCTCCACCACTTAGCTCGAAGCCATAGAACACCCCCATCAGCAACCCAAATTACCATAAGAAAGTTGAACACCTCATCACCCGAGAATCTTCCCAAATCTACGTTTACCAAACAGACATATGAACCCCCCTCATACCCCAAATGCACGACTAGAAGGTTTAACATAACATCTGCTTCTGAGGCTAGAAAACACATCGTGATGATAATCAAGCATACATAGCCCATCGTAATCTATTTGCAGTATCACTGATCGTCGGCATATAGCGAATACTGAGCGCACAACATCACATATGGGAGATCGAGAAGTGTCAAAGTCATAGGTTTCAAGCTGAAACAAGGTTGCATGATAAGGAAAGAAGAAAGGGAAATTTTCCTACATGCCCTATAGCCTCCCAAAGATAGGTATGGACGATATCATACCGATCCGCAGGACTCTACTAGACATTTGTTCATGACTCATAGAACCTACTAGCCTAGTGCTCTGATACCACCTTGTCACGACCCAAAAATCACAGGTCATAATGGCACCTAACTTGGCCCGCTAAGTAAGCGAATTAATAAAAGAAACAACCAAATACACATATCGAAAATTAAATTAGGATTTATCTGAACTTTACAACTTTACCCAAGAACTGGTAGTACAACTCATGAGCTTCTAAGACTTAGAATATACAAAGCCAGTATGAATAAATACACGTTCTGTTTGAAAACTACATGAACAGATTAATTATCTTAACTAACCCCGTCGAAGTAGTGACGTGATTTTTAGTTAAAAGATACTCATTACTAAACACTATAATGTAAACTAGCTATAGAACTAAAAGACAGAATAATAGAATAGAATACACAATGCGACTGTAACAGGTAATAAAGGAGTACCAGAAAGAATCACAATCCAACAATTTCCAACATCTCAACCGACTCTTTCCTTAGAAAGAAAGTCCATGAACCACAACAATCACCTCATATGCTTTCACAATATGATAAATTACTCAAGACATCAAATCTAACAGCACGTCAACACCCTTCGTGCATTTATCTCATCCTCACCATATATGCGTAAAATAGTACCAATCAAATGATATAAATACCGACAATAGAAATGACAAGGAAGGGAATATGCAAGCAGTAATAATAAACGAGAATGTATAGAAGAACATCAACAAGATACTAAGCAGAAAGCACAGAGGTAATGACCACAATTAGGGAAAAAATGGATTATAATTTCAATTAATTCCAGCATCCCAAAATATCGGCTATAGCAATGTAGTAGTGATCGCGCATATGGATGACCAAACAAGACACATCAATGTATTCCAAAAATTCTATCCAATTTGATCAAGTTCTTAGGCTAGGTCTTTATTCTAGCATTTTATACTACGTTCTTAATATCTGTAAATCAAGTGAAGCATGTAGCAAGGAAGTTACATAATTCTACAAGACACAATATAACATCATCTACCCCCGAGAAAGATTAACCCCGACACATACATATATGCTCGTCACCTCACATATGTATCACCTCCGCATGTAGCAAACAATGGCAAATAAGAGGAAAAATTCCCTCAACAAAGTAAGGTAAAACACTTACCTCAATTCGGCTAACTCCACACTCAATTTCCGCCTTTCCTTTACAAATTCATTTCCACTCATCTCAATCTAGCCCAAGACGGCTTGAATACATCACACAATGCAAGAGGAAACAATTTCAATTACTAAAGCTGTGATTTTTTATTTAATTTCTAAAAAGTCAACAAAAATCAACTCCTCGGGACCGCACCTCAAAATCTAATAAAATTTACAAAACCCGAATGCCCACTCCGAAACGAGTTTAGAAATACCAAAATTATCAAATTCCGATACCAATTCGTCCTTCAAATCATGATTTTACATTTTGAAAGGTTTCACAAATTTTTCCCAATTTCCCTACTTAATCACTAGTTGGGTGATGAAAATTACGCGGCGTGTTACGCGAATGCGGAGAAGAAAATTGAGGCGACCAGCAGAGACTCTTCGCGAACGCGGAATAGACTTCACGATCGCGAAGAAGGGTATCAGACACCAGAAAACAGCAGTTCAAAACAAGGGATAAATTACTCGTAACCCACCCGGAACACACTCGAGGCCCCCCGGGATCCCGTCTAAACACACAAACAAGTCATATAACCTAACACAGACTCGCTCGCACGATCGAATCGCCAAAATAATACCTAACACTACGGATTTAGCACCAAAATCATGAATTTCTCAAGAACATTTAAAAATTACTATCTTCTCAACCGGACGTCCGAATCACGTCAAATCAACTCCGATTTCTACCAAATTTCACAAACATGACTTAAATATTATATTAAACCTGTACTGGGTTCCGGAACCAAAATACGGTCCTGATACCAATGAGATCAAACATTAATCAATTTTTTTAGATCCTTAGAATTTTAGTCTTACCATTTTTTCATCAAAAATTCATTTCTCGAGTTAGGGACCTCGGAATTCAATTCTGGGCATGCGCCCAGGTCCCATGTTTTATTACGAACCCACTAGGACCGTCGTACATGGGTCCGGATCCATTTATTCAAAACGTTGATCAAAGTCAACTAAAATCACTTTTAAAGGCTAAAATTATCATTTCATAAATTTCCACACAATGGCTTTCCGGATATGCGCTCGGACTGCACATGCAAATTGAGGAGGAATAAAATGAGGTTTTGAAGGCCTCGGAACAGCGCATTGGGTTCTAAAAAGCAAGATGACCTTCTGGGTCATCACATGATAATATTATTATTTGACTTGTAATGATATGGAACTATAGTAAACTTGAATACACATCAAAGACTACAAAGACCATCAAACCTACCAAGTATTAATCAAAATTTTGATTCTTCACTTAAAATTGGTATATAAGAAAATTAAACTGTAACACCCCGTACATTCAGATTAGGTATGGATATGTTAAATGGGTATTAATTTGATATATTAGACATATGAAGTCCTATCGGGATGAGTATGAGTGAAAATAGTTGTTTCAAAGTCAAGATGGAAAGTGAGGTGCATAAGATTCGACAAAATCGATTAAGTTTACAGAAGGTCCTTCATCTAGAAGGTTGGTGAAAATGTGTAAGGAAATTGGGAAAACTCAAAACATGAAAGTGTTAGGAATTTGAATTATATTTCCAACAATGTATTATGGAGCCTGAACGGATATCTGTACAAAATATTATGTGTGTTTTACAGAAAAATACGCAATCACCGCGCCCCGAACTGCGACCACGGTTATGCGGCAGTGTTCCTGCCATTTACCGCAATCGGGACCGCGGTCAGGCCTCAGGTGCACGGGGTGGTCTTGGGGAGTCATTTAAAGCCCTATTTCGTCCCCCACAACCCCAAAACATAAAAACTTGCTCTAGAAAAGGGAGCTCTCAAAAACCTAAATCTTTAAAGGTCCTTCCACCGTCCAAGGTAAGTTCTAATGGTGATTCTAAGTTTATTTCAATTCCCCAACGCCTTATTAACATGGTTAAAACCTCCATATCATTAGATATTCGATTGGGACATCATTGTTGAGAGAAGGAACCCTAGAACTCGAATTCAAGGGGATTGAACTTCAAAAAGGTAATGTCTTCACCCTCTAATTGATTTTAACATTGGATAATGATTATAGACTCTAGTTCATGAGTTATGTGTTGATGGGTTTGATAGAAAAGCATGAACGGTTATAGGTTTGGGTTGTTGATTGTTGATTATTGGTTAAGAGTGTTGCTTACCTTATGAGTGATGAAGAAAGATATTGATTATAACAATTTGAGACTTTAGAATTTATCTAGGAGCAAGAGAATGGGTTATTGGGTGTAGAAACACCATTAATAAGGGCTATGAATCTTTATGCCACCAAATGTTTGATAAAATGTCTAAGTGATCAAAACATGACTATTGTTTCTAATTTGGAATCACTTTGACTTATATTGATATAGATTAAAGTTGAAAGGGTTGGCGAATGTTGTATTATGATCGGGAACAGGAACTTAAGGTATGTGAGGCTAACTCTCTATGTTTGGGAATGTTAATGATCCTCGCTACACTATGTTTCTTTTACCACGTTATCAATTACCTCAGAAATATAGTTAAGCCTAGTTCCTTGAATAGTTGCAGAACTTCTATTCTCTAGCTTCGTAACTCATTCATGACTTTCATTCTGAACGTTGTGAATTCAGTGCGTAATCAATATTGGGTTTGATGTCCATGAGTCTCAGTCTAGATTACTCAGCATGTCATAAACAGTTGACGTTTCAATTTTCATAATCAGTTCATGAATACATATCTCAGTCTAGCTCTATTCAGCATTCAAATATCATGTAACTCAATATGGTTCGGTATTTCAGCATCATGTATTTCAGTATGATTCTCAGTTCCTGAATGTTGAACACCTATATTTGGGCCTGAGGCCGTAGTTTATATGCTTTATGCATGTTTGGGCCTGAGGCCGTAGTTTATGCTTTATGCATTGTTGGGCCTGAGGCCGTAGTTATATATACGTATACTTGGGCCTGAGGCCGTAGCTTGTGCACATATATATTGGGCCCGAGACCGTAGCTTATTCAGATAAACATGTCGTTCATCATTCAGAAGAGGGAGTATTCATATCCTTACTTCCTTTCAGTTCAATTATTAGTTATCATTTCAGTTGTCAGTTTCATTTCAGTATTCAGTTATCAGTTATCAGTTATCAACTATCATTTTAGTTTCAGTTTCAATAGTTATCATTTCAATTATCAATTCTCAGTCATCAGCTTAGTTTCAGTTTCAGTATTTATAATTTTTTCTTCCAGTTGCTTTACATACCAGTGCAATTCAAATGTACTGACGGCCCTTTTTGCTCGGGGCCTGCATCTCACGATGCAAGTAATGATTTACAGGTTGCCGATTCAGAGTGCTAAGATTCTCGTACCAGCTATTTAGTGATTCCTAGTTCTTTCGGGGCATTATCAATACCTTACAGTCTTCAGTATTTTTAGACAGTCAGTGTATTCAGTACTTCATTATAGGCTTCATAGACTCGAGTAACGGTTAGACAGAGTCAGAGGCATTTAAGGTTAAGTAATGTTGCTACATATATATTTCAGACTTATATTAGTGTTTCCGCATATTGATTTACATCGTTTAGACTTTCAGTATATCAGCATGTGTTAGTTTATCTTCTATATTCAGTATGTTATGATATCACATATTGATTTAGCCAGCTAGTAGGTTCGCTCGGTCACATGTAGTCAGGTACCGAGTGTCGTGTTATGTCCAGGCCCAGGTTCGGGGCGTGACATAAACAACTCCTAAACTATACAAAGTTGGCGTTCGTAAGATAAGAATAAACACTAGAGACGCTTGGCCATAATCTTCAGCAAATTACTAACACTTCACAGTAGCTAAACGTTTCTTCAACTTGGCTTTTTCCATATCTGTTTTTTCTTGTTGATTTGTTGTTTATCGAATTCTTCACCCATCAGCAATGAAATTTCTTTTTCTGTTTCCAGATCCAAAGTCCTTTTTATATTTTCTCTTTGGCCTTGTAACGTTAACTTTGCTTGTTTTATCTCTTCAAACAATTCCTTTTTCCACATCTCTTTTTTCTTGAAATTGCTCTGGTGCGAGTAAGCCATTGGAGAATAAAAACTTTGGACGGAGAGAGAAAATATCGAGAATAGAGCAACTTCGGGCAGAGAAAAAAAAGTATAAATAGTGAGGAGCAATTTGGGCAGAGGAAGAGAATGAGAGAATAGTAGTAATAGTGGGTAGAGTAAGAAGAATATATATAGACAATGCATTCCCTGAATGACATGCTTTCCTAATCCTATCTTGCATAGGAAAGGAAATTTTTCATTAAATTTCATAGTTAAGGAGAAAACGATTCTTTCCTATCTCGTATAGGAATTGACAATCAAGTGTTTACCCTCGTATGGTCATACCCTTTTGGAGTAAGAGGCGAGAGTGAGTCAAAGTTCCCAATTTCACCCTCGTATGGTCATATCACCTAAAAAGTAAAAAGTATATGTAAGCTATACTATAGGTCAGCTAAAACGTGACCAAAACTTCTTTTAACTTCTATTTTTCATGTCACTGCTCACTACTTAGACTATAGTCCATGCGATGTGTGTTAATTCTATTTTTTCACACTACCTACGGGGTGCGTTGATTAAAATACCCGTTTGAGTTTTTTTTTTTAATTATAAAAATTGACTAAAAACTTATTTATCTTAAGGAAATAACCCTCTTCTAGGATTAAAGTATATAAGATATTACTAAGAATAATCTAAAACTAAATTCAAAAAGTTGTTTAAACTTTTGGAAAAAAAACCAAAAAACCTTAATTTACAAAAGGTCCCATAATAGGGAGCGGCAAAATTAACCCATAGAAAATGATCCGCCAACCCGCCCAAGTTTGGATGGGTTATTGACCCGCACATTTATTAACTCGGCTCATTTTGACCTGCCCAATTCAGCACATCTAAAAGTTGGCTGATTTTTAGCCCAAACCGACCGATGAGTAACCTTGTCAAAATATTTTAAAACTAACTTTTTTTATTAATGTGTTATATATAGCAAAAAGAGAAAAGAGTTATATTTGATAATTAAACAATTTATAAGAAAACAAATATATAAATTAAAACTTGGTAAGAGTTGGGTTGATTAGGTTATGACCCATTGTTTAACTCGTCTTGACTCGACCTATCTCAGCCCAAGTAACTTTTGGATGGGTCATCGACCCCCCATTTATCAACGCATCCCATTTTGATGAGCTCAAAAGCAGCCTAATATGCCCAACACCAATCTCCAGTTCCCTCCCGTCACCAACTCTCGCGAACCCTAGCCTCCTCCTCATCTCTCTCTCTAAGCTTATTTTTATTCAACTTCTCCTAAACCTAATCCAAACTCATATCAAAATCCTAATCCACCAGCGACTCCTTGTAGGAGAGTCCAAAAAGCTTAATGGCTTCTCGTCTTCTTCAATTCTAGTTTTCCAAGCGACAATGGAATCAGATTTTGTAGTTGTGGAAAAAAAAGAACTTTAAATCATAATATCCTTTTTAATTTAAAGGATTTCCAGTTAGTGCAAAGGAACTCTTTGGACATTTTTTCTACAAAAACTATTTTTGGTTGAATTTATATTAAGCCTAGAAATCTTCCATATAATGTTGTTAGTTTGTTCCTCTATTTGCCTTATTGATCCAACGACTTTATTTGCCTGGGATTAACCAAGACAAAAACTTTATTTAGGCTTCACATAATTGACACAAGTTGTGTGGGATTTTTTTTTTATTTCACAAATTGGTGGACCTAGAGTTCTTGGATCCAAAGGTGTAAGGTTTGATCCATTAATTTGTGAAACAAAAAGAAGTCTCACACAATTTGTGTCAGTTGTGTGAAACACAAAATAAAGTTTCTCTATTTGAGGGAATTATTCATGTTAAGTCCCTCAGTCGATCCATCGATCCTCATAGACGATGGATCAATCGCCAATGAATAGAAGGAATTGATAAGCAATGGCGTATATTTGCTTGGGACAAACGTATTTGCTTGGTTTAGATGTGATCAGCAGAGACCCTTCTTGAGGAGGGAAAATAACATTCTCGTACTCTTTCGATCCATTACTTTTGTTATTATGCACTATTTTATCTTTTTTTCCTTATTTATTTTATTTCATTTTTAAAAGTAGACAAATGGATTCACCATATGTGAGCATGTAATTTTTTACCTACTAAATACTCCTACAAAATTGGATAAATAAATTAATTTTATGGATTTTTGTTGAATTTCAGTGTCTATTTGTGAATTATTTGCATTGTATGATCACAATTCATCTTTTAAAATTTATAACATATAAAATAATAACAAAAACATTTTAAAACTTTTATTTGGCATAATTAGGTTCTTGATAATTAGTTGCATAATTTAATCATTTTTACTAAGAAAATTACAAAAAAATTGTTCTTTAAATAATTATGGTGATTCACTCATTAGTTAAATTATAGTTAGATAAACTAGGTTGGAACTAATTAATATATTTTTAGAAATTTTAATTAGAATTGATGGATTTAGTTTTAGTTAACCTAAGGTTTGCTAAAAGAGGATTAAAATTGGTTGGGCCATCTCCCTAAACCCAAATCCCGCTCCTAATACCCAGGCCCAAATCCTTAAACCCGGCCTGCCCCAACTTTAAATCAAACGACCCCGTTTCATCCCTACAAGCCATCCCAAACGTTGATAAAAATAAATCAAACGGTTGGGAACCCCACAACCCCTAACTATATCACTGTCCAAAAGCCTCCCCCCCCCCCTCAAGCTCAGAAGTCTNCAAACCATACCAAATTAACACCAGATGATCACCTCATCTCCCTCTTTCCGTATATCACCACAGTTTCCTTCAAACAAGCCTAAAAATTCTCGAATCTCGGATCTAAGTCCAAAACCCTAGTTTTCCCTTTCCGATTTTCGTTCAATTTTTGGGTTGTGTGAACCAGAGACTTTCATGAATCGATTTCTCTTGATGAGAGCAATTGATTAATGGTCGTCTAAAGTTCATTTTATCCCGTGGAGATTGGTTCGAGTTCGTGACTGGTTTCCCCAAACCAAACCTTGGGTAATTCCTTTTCCGTTTTCTTTATCTTTATCTTCTGTCTTCTTCTATGGTCATTTTCTTATTTAGCCTGCACGATTTAGGCAACTGCAAGATTAGGTCTTTTCCTGCTTTGTTTGATCTTGTCTGTTTGTACCCGTTTGTTTAGGCTAATTGAAACATGCTGAATTTCATAATTATCTGAAGTTTAGTTTTGATTGCATAAAGTTTAGGCTAATTAGGGTTAGCTTTTAGGTTTTGTTATATTAAATGACTGTTTTAGTACACATGTTTATGTTACCGTTTTCATCACTGTCGTTTAGTTAGGATTCACAATTTTTCTGTTGGTTTCTTAATTCATGTTCAACACTGTCTGATTAGAGGAAGGTAGTCTTAAATTTCTAATTGAAACCAAATCATGTATATGTGTAACTGTTTCTGGTAATTAATTTGGTGTAGCAATTTGTGAAAGATAATCACTGTTGGTTAATTGTCATTGATTGATTCCCTACTTAGTTTATGGGTTTTAGGATCTAGACTGATTTGTTGAATTGTGTTCAAACATAAACCTATTTACCCTAATTTGTCTTTTGATTTCAGTATGATCCAAAAGTTTAATCACCCACCCAAATTAATTGATTAGGTAATTATTCATTAGGTAATAAAGAGATAACTATACTTCACTAATTAAGTACGCATCTGAAATTGAAATAGATAATATAATTAACCTAAGTCTAAGGACCTAACTTAATTTCTAAAAGTGACTCGCTTAAATAGGTGTTAAAAATCAACTTGGTTAAGGTTAATTATTGAACTAATCACTCAAATAGGATGATTAGGCCTAATTTTCCAAATTGAGTTGATCACAGTTAAATCCAAGTCTAAATTAATTCAAGCTCAAGTTCTACAACCTAGAAATTAACTTAAGTGACCTCATTAAGTATTGATTATTACTTAAAATTAACTTAGTAAATAATATAACCCTTAATTACTAAAAATGTAATTCTAAGAGATATTGAGGGGTGATTTAGGATTTTTAGCTAAGGAATCTTGGGTGTAACAACCTAAGAACCTTCCAGAATAAGGAAATCAGATTTTTTGGGGTTAAAAAGGTAATTTCAAGGGCTAGAATTTTCTAGAATAGGTGCAGTTGTCCAAAATGGATAGGGTTGACAGCTACATTTGTACTATTTCAGCTTATTGGATAAGGAATATACTAAGCATATCCTATCCCAAATACCCCTATATATACATACACTTTTTACCACTAAAGGACATCTTCTTTTACTACTGAAAAATCTGGAAATGTACATAGATTTTTTTTAAGGGAATTCTCTGCATTTTACCACTGAAAAATTGACTTCATACACAACTTTCATTTTCTATTTTGAAATCTCTCTTTAGATTTTGAGAAGAAAAATAGGAAAAATGAAAAGAAACAGAAATAAATATACAAAATGAATATACAAATAGCTTAGGATTTGGTTTTTTCTTGGAGTTGTGGCCTCTTCTCCTTTGAAGGATTAGGTCCCATCTTTCTAGTTTTTCTTCACTCGAGTTTTATGGGTTTTCAAGTGTTATTTTTCTGGGTTGTTTACTGTTGGATTGTTGTTGTTGGTTTGTTGTTCTTCAAAGCCTCAAATTTCAACCCCTGGACCTTTATTTGGTCAAGATTTTTCTATTATTATTCACTTTGTTGAGGTATGTAACAATGTCATCTAAATAAAATTGTTATCTTAAGCTAAAAATGTTTGTTTTAGTTGGTTTTCATGCTTTGTTTCTTCTAATTTTATGGGTTTGAATCAGCTGTTAGAAATTATCTTTTTGTTTGTTTAAAAGTTTGCTGAAAAGCTATGTATGGAATCTGTTGGTTCTTGTTTGAGTTTTCTTTTGCCTAAACCTGTGTGCAAATCCGGTGCTAAGATGTGCATGAATGTCCCTTCTTTGTATGCTGAAATCTTGGTTAAGCATTTTTTATGTGTAAAGAACTGAATGTTGAGTGGTTGGCACTACAGAATCTGAATCTAGCCTTCTTCATGATCAGATTCACCCCATAAAAGTGTTTAAATATTGGTCTTAGGCCATATATGCTTAGATGTTATTGTCAAACAACACTAAAGGAATCAAATCTGACCCTTATAATGGTCAGATTCATTCCTGGGAGTTTACATAGGAATTCATGCTGTTTACTGCTAGCTCGCACAGGAGTAGCAGCTGATATTTCATTCCTTTTTAGCATTATTCATTTGTTATTTTTTTGGGAAATTGTATTTCATAGTAAATAACCATGTAATTGTCTCTACAGATTTTAAGGTTTGTAAATATGGACTGGACATTCTAAATTAGCATTAAGCTTTATCTCCCTGTTTTCTTACTAATGTGAAATTCTCTCAAAACTGATCCAATTTACTGAAAATGGCCCAATACAGTTCTCTTTTCCTCAAAACCCCCTGTGATCTATCTTAAACTTGTTTAATTCACCTCTACTGAAATTCGAAATATAGAAATATAGATTTTGCTATTTAAAGGCATTTCGCATGAGTTTGTATTCAGATTAGTCTCCTTGTAAACACTTACTAAGATTCTGGAAAATAATCGTTCCAGATTCCATGACTTTCGAAAAAATATACAAAACAGAAATGTGTGATCCAAAACGTTTTCGATTCATCTCATATCTTTCAAAATTTCTGAATTCACAATAATAAATGTATAAACGCTATCAAACAAGACTCAATACATATGAAGGCATGTATGTAGGCCACCTGAAGTTGATGAAAATCGTTAATTCAATATTCTACTATAGCTAAAAGTGTGCACTTGACTCTTTAAATGTGTAACCTGTAAATTAGTAATTTGTTGGACTTCTTGTAAAACTTCATGTGTTGACATGTTTCCTTTATAGAATTATATAGCTTTATCTCTTTTATAACTAGCCACAATTAGGATTGGCCAAAGGGTTAAGCAATTAATGGGCTAAAACGTGGCCATAGCCCGAAACATGTTGTCTTTTAGGCTAGTGAACATCATTTTAGGCAATCCTCTAGGTAGAGTGATACTTTTAGTTTGAAAATTGGGTAAAATCAAGTATCATTCCAAAAATTACCATAACCTACACTCGGGAGTGGAAACTCATGCCCCCGACCCCTCAACTCTAAACAATTAATAAAAAATACACCTAGCAACCACGGGTGCATTTCATGTGACGTGTTTGCAATGTGTTGAAAAACAACAAGTGCACGCCATCGTGACTTGTCTAAGATAAATCCATAAACGTCCTAATTGATCTTAAAACTAAAACGTTCCTTCAAATTGAAAACATAAAGAATACTTATGTCCTCAAATAGGCACTATAAAATCGTCACGACCATAGTCTTGACTACGTAATCTACACTCGGGTGCGACAACTCATGTCCCCGTCTTCAACTTCAAATTATAATAAAAATCACATGTTGTAATTGCGGGTGCATTTCATGTGGCGTAGTTATAATGTGTCCAAAAAACAAGCAAGTGCACGCCATCGTGACTTTATTCAAGATAAATCCATAAATACTAAAAGAGGTTAAAAATTAAACGGCTAAATGCACAATTGGCTAAAATATGCAAGTAATGAGAAAATTTAGGCCAAATATTAATAGTTAAGCGACCGTGCTAGAACCACGGAACTCGGGAATGCCTAACACCTTCTCCCGGGTTAACAGAATTCCTTACTCGGATTTCTGATCGTAGACAAATTAAAACAGAGCCAAAATTTCCTCGGTTTGGGATTTTAAACTAAAACGATGTCCCGGAGCATCGTCAAAAATCCGGGTGGCGACTCTGAAAAACAATAATAAAATCCCAAATCCGAATAATGTCACTTTAATTGGAAACACTTCTTTATTACCCCTTCATTAATCCGGAGGTGGAAAAACGAGGTGTGACAGCTCTGGCGACTCTGCTGGGGAGTAGGGAACCCAGAATCTCTGGTTCAGGGTTCAAAGAATTCGAGCTTAGAATACTTATTATATTTGGCTTTCATGATTGTTAGATTTTTTTTACGTGTTGATCCTAACGTGCTAAATGCCGCTTTTTATCGCTTTGATATTTATCTGAATTGCATATAAACTGTGTCGAAACCCCTCTTCTCTCTGAGTCTTCTAAATCATCTGGGAAATGTGCACTTCGTGTGACTTCTTTTCTGTTAGAGTCATATGCAAATTTTAGAACGAGGTACGGACAAGTTGCAAAGCCGGTGAAGCTTCTGTATTCCCGATACGCTGCCCCGACCTCGGCTCGAGCGGTCCGCTCGGGTAAGCTTGATCTAGAAAAAAACCTCAGGATTCAAACTTAGAATAACAAAACCTCATGTCGGATCCCTAGTAGGAACGCTCATTTGCATCATGTGCATTTGACTTAGGGGACTGCCTGGACAGAATGATTGCTTCCCAGCATGCCTGACAACTATTTGCAGCATGCCTGACTGTAATCATTGCTTCACACCATGCATGGCAGCAACTTTAGTTTACTTTTCTTGTAATTCCAGCCATGTCTGGATAAATAAGCCTATAAATACTTGTACAAAGACAGCAAATATGCATCTCATTTTTACTTGTAAAGTTCCTTTCTTTTGAAGCATAATCTGAAAATTGGCCTTGGCCTCCAAAACCTTTTGTGTGCCTTGATTTATTTTCTTTCCAGCACTTGTGTGTAAGAAGTTTTGCCATTGTTAGCACATTTTGTGTTGATTCTTCGCTTGGACTGAAACTAGACTGTAGCATCTTAGCTAGCTAGTTGTCCTCACGGTGATTATTGAAATTCATCCCGTGACAATTGACTCAACACAGGGGTTGGGTCCGTCTAGGACAGGTGTACCCGAAATGAAAGATTATCCTGATGCATCTTACCTACTATATGTGCATTTATTTGTTTCGACTTGTGTGTTGACCGGCTAAAAAATAAAAACAAACAGAAAACCAAGAGTGAGGTAGAATAGAAAATTCACCTTGTTTTGAAAATCCCTGTATCCCGAAACTCTACCAAAATCTCTAAAAATGAAGAAGGAAAATAATATTCCAAAACAAAGAGAGTCGGTGCATATTTTTAAAATTATGTCGCGATTTCCCGAACTACGCATTGTTTGATTCTCACCGGTGTGGGATACGTAGGCAACCCTCATCGGGTCCAACCTTATTTTTCAAAATCAAAATATATGGTCCTAAATAAAATTAGGTGACGCCTTTCTTGCATAAATAGCCAAATTGCCCAAACGGGGCACCGAACGGCTATTTTTGCAAAAGTAGCCGCCTGTGGTTTTTTTTTTCAAATTTTGACCCAACTAGCGAACACAACCCTAAAACCTTCCTACCCGAAGTATTGAAGGGCCGTATTTGCAAAGATGGTCTATTTTTTTTATTACAAAACTTTTTGCAAAAAATAACACTTTTTCATTCGGTCAAAATTTTTGTGGTTTTTAACCAAAACAAATGTGCAGGATGAATACATTCCCTTTAGGGCCGTCGAGGAAACCCCCTTGGGACTCCATATGTGGCGGAGCGACTTGGGGGAAGTTAGTAGAAAATCTACTGTAAAAGCTTTGGGGGGACTTACTGGTCTTCTAAAAATCAAGCTGAGGTTGGACATCATCGAAGCTCTAGTATCGTTTTGGGATCCCTCCCACAACGTGTTCCACTTTTCAGACTTTGAGTTGACACCCACGCTAGAGGAAAAAAGCGGTGTATACCGGTCTCGGTGACAATCTTAGAAGTCGGTATCCGGTGGCACCCAGGGCGGTAACTCCACATAAGTTCTTGGATCTTTTGAACATTAGTCGGGAAGTCCAAGACCCACACCTATCCGAAAGGTTCTGTTTCTATTTTTTGTACAAATGTTATGGAGGTCCTTGGGGTTATGAAGTGGACAACACTGGTCTAGCTCACAAGAACCGGGCTAAATAGGAAGCCCGCCGGGGGCTAGCTTTAGTAGTAGCATTCCTGGGCACCATAATCTTCCCAAGGAGTGACGGACTCATAGATATCGGACTGGTGGGGATGGCGGATTTCATGATAAAAAAGTCCAATGGCACCCTTATATCAATGGTTTTAGCTGAGCTTTACCGCGCCTTGATGATTTGCTAGTCTGGAGGAAAATTCTTTGAACGAATCTGCTCCTACAAATCCGGATAATCGAGCGCCTCTGTCACCGCCCAGGCTAAATGAAGTACGGCTTAACCGGTTTGAATTGTATCGAAGAACATGGTACTCGGGTAGAGGGCCACAAATTTCCTGAGGGGATAGAGGCCTGGCACTCACACTTGAGTTCATTGACTGCCAACCGAATCGAGTGGACATTCGGGTGGCTCCTTGTCGGTGAGTTATCAATATGTATGCTCAGGTGTGCTATCTTTTGTTAATGGGTCTGCGAAGCATTCAGCCATATGCCCCACATCGGGTCTTACGGCAGTTGGGAAGACGACAGGGTATTCCACATGATGAGGACTTAAGCCAACAAGCCATTGAGTTATGTCCGAGAGCTGCATTTCCTGAAGACAGGGTCTGTCAGATCTGGAACCGGTGCAGATTTTTAGAACCTCTGACTCGGGTTAGAGATTTATCCAAGGGAGAAGTGGAGCCCGGCTACACTTCTTGGTATGGCAGAAGAGGCAGAGAGCACCAAGAACCGAAGCGACCTGCGAAAAGACCTCACGTGCAGCATTTTACTGAGCGGACACAAGAACACCGGCTTTGGTTAAAGGAAAACAACTACCGGGCTACAATAAGTAAACTGGAGGCCCGGATCAGGGAGCTCAAATTTGAAAACACTCTACAAACTGCTGCAGCCGAAGGCGAAAGAAACAGGTTGAACAAAGAAAATGATGCCCACCGGGCTCAGATCCAGGAAATAAGGATAGCCATTAAAAACCCTGAGAGAAGCAGAGCTGACAAAAGACTAGTCACCAGCCTCAGGCAAAAGTTGTGTAGCTATGGTGATAACCTGGACAAAGCCGAAGAGGATTTGATCCAAGTTCGAGCAAAATTGGCAAAGAATGCAGAAGAAAGAGCAGAATTCGTGCAAAAAATGTAGAGAAAGCAGGACCAAGAAGTTATGGGCTTAAAAGAAAAGATGGCCACCTTTGAAAACGAAACGGCCAAGCAAGCAAAAAGATTTAAGGCAAAAAGGGAACAGTGTTACGCCATGATAGCTCAGTTGGAAGACGAATTACAACAATGGCAAGAGCAGAGTCACGAAGACGCCCAGGTTTTAGAGGCAAGATCCCAGCAAATCGGGCGTCTACTTCAGGAAAAAGGTATCATCAGGCAAATGGTCCGGGATATAGCCGATTACATTGCTACCAAATGCCAGGAATGCGAAGATATGACTCGGACCACCTTCTTCTCAGTGGTAATGATCTTCGTCCACAAGATAATGGATGACATATGCCGCCTCCAGCAAGATATGGTACGCAGGCCCGTGGCAAGGCCGAATGATGCCCCGCTGGTCCCTGGAGCATTGGAAGCACGGATGTACTCTTGATGTTTTATCGAGTCTGTATTTTGTTTTCCTGTTACAGTCTTGTCTAAGTCCACTGTAGCTTTTACATTTTTAAGAAAAGTATATGTAGTCTGTTTTGTAATTTTAAATTTTCAAAAGTGGGCTAAAAAGTTTTGTAATCAGAAGTATTTTTTCTCCTAATGAATGAAAGTTTTAGAAAAATATTTATTTCCTTCAGATTTATCCCTTGAACTACGTGATGATCTGATTCACGCGGTGCTGTGGTACGTAAGCAATCCACATAGGATTCGATCATAACCTTAAGAAAGGAAACCGAGTAAGGAATAAAAGAGCAGAAAATAATAACAAAAGAAGGAAAAGAGTGACAAAATGACAAAGAAAAGGGAAAAGTTCAAATCCGAGAAATAAAGTCGGGATGAAATACACAACTATTGCAAAACATATAGAAAGCATTTATTTTCCTAGGTGCATTGCATACCCCAAACGTGCGATTCCCTATGTGATAAATGCTTCAACCTAACTTTTTGTTGGTTTAATCTTTTAAGGTGTTTTTAGGTGGTTGGTTTTGCGGTAACATGGCTTCCCATCCTTACTTCACTAGATCAAAAGGGAGCATAGAAATGACATCCGAAAGTCACTTATCAATCGTCAACTCTTCCGTGGAAGACCTGAATCCAGCCATCCCAACATCTGAGTCAGCAACAGCTGAAGAGAACAAGACTCTATGTTGCCGCATGCTGCAAATGTGGGACGCATGGTCCAATGGTAGGGAATAGCCCAGTACCATCCCGTGTTTCCCAGAGATAATTCCCAGGACATACGGTACCTCCAACATCCCCATAAGTTACCCAACCACGCCGTTTGGATATCCAACTATGTCGGCTCACTTTGCCGGAAGGCCTTCTGAGGTTCGCCCCCGGGCCCTGTTTTCCGGTGTGTCTTCCAACATCTTCACTGCACCACCAATCTCAGCCACGGCTCCACCGACTATCTCTGGGCCAAGCTTGGAGCCACCAGCATTCACATTCCAAACACCGTCCGTCCATCTGGACACCACTCATGTTACTCCCAATTCATACCCCCAACAACCTCAGTATGAGGTCACTTTGGGACAAGATAAGAAAATCCCCGAGCACGAAGAAATGGATCGGAAAATGAAGAGTATTCAGCACAGCCTCAAGAATATACAGGGGCTGAGCGGGTATGCAGACTTGTGCATGTTCCCACACATCCACTTGCCTCTCGGGTTTAAAACCCCATGTTCGAAAAATATGACGAGCATGGGGACCCCATAACTCATCTGAAAAGGTATTGCAACCAGCTCAGGGGAGCAGGTGGGAAAGAGGAACTTCTCATGGAATATTTCGGAGAAAGCTTGACAGGGATTGCATCAAAATGTTACATGGACCAGGATATATCCCGCTGGCACACATAGGATGACCTGGCACAGGACTTTGTTCGACAATTCCAATACAACGTGGACATCGCTCCCGATAGAAACTCTCTATCCAATCTCAAAAAGAAATCCTCAGAACGCTTTAGAGAGTACGCTATTAAGTGGCGCGAGTAGGCCTCCACGGTCAAACCTCCGATGAGATTGAAATGGTCAGTGTCTTTATACAAGCACAACAAGCTGATTACTTCCAAAATATGATGTCTGCCATGGACAAACCATTTGCAGAAGCAATCAAAATTGGAGAAATGGACTAAAAATCGGTCGTATCCTGAGCCAATCTGCCATAGAAGCAACCTCTCAATCCATCCAAAGCGTATCCAGGAGTGCAGCCAACAGAAAGAAGAAGGGACCATGATGGCATCCGATGTCAGGAATTCTCGGCAATACCCACATCTATTTCCCAAAACTTCCCAACATTACTATCCTCACCAAGACGCAGCTTATGTTATGCCCCTTTTCCCTATACGGCGATGAACGCTCAGCCGCAAAAACAATACAACTAGAACAGAGCTCCAGCCCCAGGAAATAACCATCATCCCCAGCTCAACATAATCCACGCCCTCCTCAAAACAACTACCCGTACATTGCCTACCCCCCTGAACCGCCAAGAAGACTTAATTTCACTCCTATCGGTGAGCCATATTCCAGCCTCTTCCCAAAGTTAGTCCAGATAGGACTCCTACATCCCGTACCTCCGAACGGGCAGAATCCTCAATCGCCATCATATAGACGGGGTACAAATTGTGCCTACCATTCCGGAGCACAAGGGCACGACACGGAGGATTGTTGGACCCTCAAACGGGATGTGGAAAGACTTATAGAACAAAAGAAGGTGGTGCTAAGGGATGAAGAGGCTCCCAATGTGACGAACAATCCATTGCCCACTCACAATAATGGGCCCGTCATTGGCATGATTTGCGAAGACCAGGATTTTAATCCAGCTTTAAAAGCTATCATCGCCATCACAGATGTGGAGAAAAATCCCAAGGCGGCACCAAAACCAATCAAGGAAATGAAGAAGAGTGACCCCGTCCCCCAATCCACGGGGAAGGCTGAAGCCAAGACAAATATGGTCCCTCTAAAGACGATGTTATTTACGTCCCCAAGGCACCCGGAAGGAACAAAGTGTGTTAAGTCCTCCCAGAAGGTTACAATTCAACAAAGCAACGATGAATGGCCCAAAAATGTACGTGCCAAAGGGGACGTATGTGGCGCGGGGGAAAATAATTTCACCCAGGTTAAATTAGCCCGTGGTTATTAGCCGCGCGTCGCACACTCCGGTGAAGAATACTACTGTCGTCCCCTGTAATTACAACAAGACGGTGGTGACGTACAAAGGAAAGAAATTACTGGGAAAACGAGTGAGATAAACTCATCAGAGAAATACCTCAACCTGGAAGAACCGAACAAAAGCAAACAGAAACACTTTCCGCCTAAGAAGCCAATCAGAGCCGGAAAGGCAGAAGAATTCTTCAAAAATATGAAAACCTCTGAATACGCCGTAATTGAGCAGCTCAGAAAGTCACCCACTCAAGTCTCACTTCTATCCTTTCTGATAAGTTCAAACGAGCATCAGAAAATCCTGATCAAAACACTTAATGAAACATATGTTCCGACCAAGACCACATTTGAGCAAATGGAAAGAATGGCGGAACGATTTTTTAAAGTCAACCGGATCTCATTTAGCAAAAATAACTTGCCTCCAGAAGGGGCTGCCCACAAAAGATTGTACCTTCTGGATAGCATAACCACCTGGTGTATCTAGCATAGCAATCGACGAAAGATTGTACCTTCTGGAGAGCTTTGTCGTGGGCAGCCCCTTCTGGACGTATGTGGCGCGGGGGCAAATAATTTCACCCAGGGCACGGCAGTAGTATTCATCACGGGAGTCTGCGACACGGGGCTAATAACCACGGGCTCATTCAGCCTTGGTGAAATTATTTGCCCCCGCGCCACAAACGTCCCCTTTGGCACGTAAATTTTGTGGGTCGTTCATCATTGTTTTGTTGAATTGTAACCTTCTGGGAGGACTTAACACACTTTGTTCCTTCCTGTGTGACGTAAAGAACAACGTCTTTAGAGGGTCCCATATTTTTCTTGGCTTCAGCCTTCCCCGTGGCCTGGGGACGGGGTCACTCTTCTTCATTTCCTTGACTAGTTTAGGTGCTGCCTTGGGCTTCTTCTCCATATCTGCGATGGCGATGATAGCTTTTAAAGCTGGATCGAAATCCTGGTCTTCGCAAATCATGCCTATGACTGGCTCATTATTGTGAGTGGGCAATAGGATTGTTTGTCACATTGGGAGCCTCTTCATCCCTTAGCACCACCGTTTTTTTTTCTATAAGTCTTTCCACAGCCCGTTTAAGGGTCCAGCAATCCTCCGTGTCGTGCCTTTCTGCTCCGGAATGGTAGGCACAATTGGTACCCCGTCTATATGATGGCGATTGTGGATTCTGCCCGTTCGGAGGTACGGGCTGTAGGAGCCCCATCTGGACTAACTTTGGGAAGAGGCTGGAATATGGCTCGCCGATGAGAGTAAAATTAAGTCTCCTTGGCGGTTCACGGGGATAGGCATTGTACGGGTAGTTGTTTTAAGAAGGGCGTGGATTATATAAAGTTGGGGGATGATGGTTATTTCTTGGGGGTGGAGCTCTGTTCTGGTTGTATTTTTGTTGCGGCCTGGGGTGCGGCTGAGCGTTCATCACCGCATAGGGAAAAGGGGGCGTAGCATAAGTTGAGTCTTGGTGAGGATAGTAATGTTGGGAAGCTTTGGGAAATAGATGTGGGTATTGTCGAGAATTCCTGACATCAGAAGTCATCATGGCCCCTTCTTCTTTTTTCTATTTGTTGGCTGCACTCCGGATCCGCTTTGGATGGCCTTGAGAGTTTGCTCTTATGGCAGATTGGCTCAGGATACGACCGATTTTTAGACCATTCTCAACCATTTCTCCAATTTTAATTGCTTCCGCAAATGGTTTGCTTATGGCGAACATCATATTTTGGAAGTAATCAGCTTCCTGTGCTTGTAGAAAGACACTGACCATTTCAACCTCATCCATCGGAGGTTTGACCCTGGAGGCCTGCTCGCGCCACTTAATAGTGTACTCTCTGAAGCTTTCTGAGGATTTCTTTTTTAGATTGGATAAAGAGTTCCTATCGGGAGCGATGTCCACGTTGTATTGGAATTGTCAAACAAAGTCCCGTGCCAGGTCATTACAAATGTGCCAGCGGGATATATCCTGGTCCATGTACCATTTTGATGCAATCCCTGTCAAGCTTTCTCCGAAATATGCCATGAAAAGTTCCTCTTTTCCACCTGCTCCCCGGAGCTGGTTGCAATACCTTTTCAGATGAGTTATGGGGTCCCCATGTCCGTCAAATTTTTCGAACTTGGGGGTTTTAAACCCGAGAGGCAAGTGGATGTGCGGGAACATGCACAAGTCTGCATAGGAGACGCTTTTTCTGCCCGCTCAGCCCCTGTATATTATTGAGGCTCTACTCAATAATCTTCATTTTCCGAGCCATTTCTTCGTGCTCGGCGCTTTTCTTATCTTGTCCCAAAGTGACCTCATACTGAGGTTGTTGGGGTATGAATTGGGAGTAACATGAGTGATGTCCAGATGGACGGACGGTGTTTGGAATGTGAATGCTGGTGGCTCAAAGCTTGTCCCAGAGATAGTCGGTGGAGCCGTGGTAGAGATTGGTGGTGCGGTGTAGATGTTGGAAGACACACCGGAAAACAGGCCTGGGGGCCAACCTCAGAAAGCCTTCCGGCAAAGTGAGCCGACATAGTTGGATATCCAAACGGCATGGCTGGGTAACTTTTGGGGATGTTGGAGGTCCTGCCTGTCCTGAGAATTATCTCTAGGAAACCCGGGATGGTACTGGGCGGTTCCATACCATTGGACCATGCGTCCCACATTTCCAGCATGCGGCAACGTAGAGTCCTGTTCTCTTCAGCTATTGCTGACTCAAATGTTGGGATGGCTGGATTCAGGTCTTCCATGGAAGAGTTGACGATTGATAAGTGACTTTCGGATGTCATTTCTATGCTCCCTTTTGATCTAGTAAAGTAAGGATGGGAAGTCAGGTTACCGCAAAACCAACCACCTAAAAGCACCTTAAAATATTGAACCAACAAAACTTTAGGTTGAAGCATTTATCACATAGGGAATCGCACATTTGGGGTATGCAATGCACCTAGGCAATTAAATGCTTTCTATATGTTTTGCAACAGTTGTGTATTTCGTCCCGACTTTATTTTGTCGATTTTGAACTTTTCCCTTTTCTTTGTCATTTTATCACTTTTTTCCTTCTTTTGCTATTATTTTCCGCTCTTTTATTCCTTACTCGGTTTCCTTTCTTAAGGTTATGATTGAATCCTATGTGGATTGCTTACGTACCACAGCACCGCGTGAATCAGATTATCACGTAGTTCAAGGGATAAATCTGAAGGAAATAAATATTTTTCTAAAACTTTCATTCATTAAGAAAAAAAATACTTCTGATTACAAAAATATTTAGCCCAATTTTGGAAATTTAAAATTACAAAACAGACAACACATACTTTTCTTAAAAATGTAAAAGCTACAGTGGAATTAGACAGGACTGTAACAGGAAAACAAAATGCAGCCTCGAGAAAACATCAAGAGTACATCAGTGCTTCCAATGCTCCAGGGACCAGTGGGGCATCATTCGGCCTTGCCACGGCCTGCGTACCATATCTTGCTGGAGGCGGCATAGGTCAGCCATTATCTTGTGGACGAAGATCATTACCGCTGAGAAGAAGGTGGTATGTGTCATATCTTCGCATTCCTGGAATTTGGTGGCAATGCCATCGGCTATATCCCGGACCCTTTGCCTAAGATACCTTTTTCCTGCAGTAGATGCCTGATCTTCTGGGATCTTTCCTCTAAAACCTGGGCGTTTTCATGACTCTGCTCTTGCCATTGTTGCAATTCGTCTTCCAACTGAGCTATCATGGCGTAGCGTTGTTCCCTTTCTGCCTTAAATCTTTTTGCTTGCTTGGACGTTTGGTTTTCAAAGGTGGCCATCCTTTCGTTTAAGCCCATAACTTCTTGGTCGTGTTTTCTCTTCATTTTTTGCACGAATTTTGCTCTTTCTTCTGCATTATTTGCCAATTTTGCTCGAACTTGGGTCAAATCCTCTTCGGCTTTGTCCAGGTCATCCTCATAGCTACACAACTTTTGCTTGAGGCTGGTGACTAGTCTTTCGTCAGCTTTGCTTCTCTCAGGGTTTTTAATGGCTATCCTCATTTTTTGAATTTGAGCCCGGAGGGCATCATTTTCTTTGTTCAACCTGTTTCTTTCTCCTTCGGCTGCAGCAATTTGTAGAGTGTTTTAAAATTTGAGCTCCCTGATCCAGGCCTCCAGTTTACTTATATTAGCCCGGTAGTTGTTTTCCTTCTCTAACCAAACCCAGTGTTCATGTGTCTGCTCAGTAAAATGTTGCACGTGAGGTCTTTTCGCAGGTCGTTCTGGTTCTTGGTGCTCTCTGCCTCTTCTGCCATACCAAGAAGTGTAAGCGGGCTCCCCTTTTCCCTTGGATAAATTTCTTACCCGAATCTGAGGTTCTAAAAATCTACACCGGTTCCAGATCTGACGGACCCTATCTTCAGGAAATGCAGCTCTCGAACATAACTCAATGGTTTGTTGGCTTAAGTCCTCATCATGTGGAACACCCTATTGTCTTCCCAACTGCCGTAAGGCCCTATGTGGGGCATATGGCCGAATGCTTCGCAGAACCATTAACAAAAGATAGCACACCTCAGCATACATATTGATAACCTCGTCGACAAGGAGCCACCCGAATGTCCACTCGACTCGGTCGGCAGTCAATGAACTCAAATGTGAGTGCCAGGCCTCTGTGTGCTCAGGAAATTTGTCGCCCTCTACCCGAGTACCATGTTCTTCGATACAATTCAAGCCGGTTAAGACGTATTTCATGTAGCCTGGACGGTGACAGAGGTGCTCGATAATCAGATTTGTAGGAGCAGACTGCACCCTTCAAAGAATTTTCATCCAGACTGGCAAATCGTAAAGGTGCGGTAAATCTCAGCTAAAACCATTGGTATAAGAGTGCCGTTGGACTTTTTTATCATGAAATCCGCCATCCCCACCAGTCCGATATCTATGAGTCTGTCACTCCTTGGGCAGATTATGGTGCCCAGGAATGCTACTACGAAAGCTAGCCCATTTAGCCTGGTTCTTGTGAGTTAGACCAGTGTTGTCCATTTCATAACCCCGAGGATCTCCATAACGTTTGTACAGAAAATAGAAAGTGCAGAACCCTTCGGATAGGTGTGGGTCTTGGACGTCATGACTAATGTTCAAAAGATCCAAGAACTTATGTGGAGTTACCGCCTTGGGTGCCACCGGATACCGACTTCTAAGATTGTCACCGAGACCGTCATACCCCGCTATTTCCTCTAGCGTGGGTGTCAACTCAAAGTCTGAAAAGTGGAACACGTTGTGGGCGGGATCCCAAAACGATACTAGAGCTTCGACGATGTCCAACCTCGTGGTTCTAATACACCACCTGGCTGGCCAATGTGGTTCTGGTACCTAAGAAGGACAGAAAAGTCCGAGTATGTGTCAACTACCGAGATTTGAATAAAGCGAGTCCCAAAGATAACTTTTCGCTGCCAAACATACATATCCTAGTTGATAATTGTGCCAAACATGAGGTACAGTCTTTCGCCGATTGCTATGCTGGATATCACCAGGTGTTGATGGATGAAGAGGATGCAAAAAAGACAGCCTTCACTACACCCTGGGGAACCTAGTGTTACCGGGTCGTGCCATTTGGTTTGAAGAACGTTGGGGCAACTTATATGAGAGCCATGACCGCCATATTCCATGACATGATGCATCAGGATATTGAGGTGTACGTGGATGATGTGATTATTAAATCCAGGACGTAAGGTGACCATGTGCAGCATTTGAGGAAATTCTTCGAACGCCTGCGTAAATATGATCTGAAATTAAACCCAACCAAATGTGCTTTCGGAATTCCATCTGAAAAATTACTGAGGTTTATAGTCGGTCGACAGGGCATCGAGCTGGACCCCACAAAGATAAAATCTATTCGGGATCTCCCACCTCCAAGAACCAAGAAGGAGGTCATGAGTCTGCTGGGTATGTTGAATTACATCAGTCGGTTCATCGCTCAGTTGACATCCACATGTGAGCCTATATTCAAGTTGTTAAAGAAAGATGCATCCATCAAATGGACAGACGAATGCCAGGACGCTTTTGACAAGATCAAAGAATATCTGTCGAATCCGCCAGTGCTAGTTTCCCCGGAACCAGGGATACCTTTGTTCTTATACCTGACGGTGTTAGAAAATTCCTTCGGGTACGTTTTCGGGCAGCATGACGCAACCGGGAAGAAAGAGCAGGCCATATATTACTTGAGCAAGAAGTTCACGAGTTACGAAGCCAAGTATACTCTGTTGGAAAGAACTTGTTGCGCTCTAACTTGGGTTGCTCAGAAGCTCCGACATTATTTGTTGGCTTATACCACCTACCTCATCACTAGGCTGGATCCATTGAAGTACATATTCCAAAAGCCAATGCCCACCGGGAGATTAGCAAAATGGCAAATCCTGCTCACAGAATTCGATATTGTCTATGTCACCCGCACAACCATGAAAGCTCAAGCCTTGGCCGATCATTTAGTTGAGAGTCCGGTTGATGATGAATACCAACCTTTGAGCACTTATTTTCCAGATGAGGAAGTCAATTCTGTCGAAGTAATCTCAGAGGACACTGACACCTGAAAAATGTTCTTTGACGGAGCAGTCAATGCAAAGGTGTTGGGGTAGGGGCAATCTTGATTTCGCCCATGGGACAACACTATCCCACCACGGTCCGCCTTTGGTTCTTCTGTACAAACAATACTGCCGAATATGAAGCTTGTATAATGGGTATGAACATGTCCATTGACATGGATGTAGAAGAGTTATTGATCATGGGGGATTCCGATTTGATCATCAAGCAGGCTCAGGGAGAGTGGGAAACTTGAGATGTTAAGCTCCTTCCCCACAGACAACATGTGGAATATCATAGCAAACGATTCAAAGCTGTCGAGTTCAGGTATATTCCTCGGTGCCACAACGAGTTAGCCGATGCACTGGCTACCCTATCTGCAATGCTGCCATATTCGGGTAATGTTCACGTCGACCCGTTGGAGATTCAAATCAAGGAAAGGCATGGTTATTGCAACACGATCGAAGTAGAACCCGACGTCCAACCATGGTATCATGATATCAAAAGATTCTTGAAGACAAAAGAATATCCAGAGCAGGCCTACAGAGACCAAAAGAGAACCATCTGAAGGCTCGCAAGCAGTTTCTTCGTAAGTGGGGAAGTATTGTATAAAAGGACTCCCAATCTAAATCTATTAAGATGTGTAGACGCCAAAGAAGCCGAAAGGATTATGAGCGAGGTGCGTTCAGGAGTATGTGGTCTCCACATGAACGGGTACGTCCTCGCATAGAAAATCTTGCGGGCTTGATATTATTGGATGACCATGGAGAAAGATTGTTTCGGTTTCGTCTGGAAGTTCCATAAGTGTCAAATACATGGCGACTTAATCCATGCACCACCACCAGAACTGCATCATATGTCAGCACCCTGGCCGTTTGTTGCCTGGGGAATGGATGTCATCGGGCCAATCGAGCCAAGGGCCTCAAACGGGCACAAATTCATCTTGGTTGCTATCAATTATTTCACAAAATGGGTCGAGGCAGTCACGTTCAAAGTTGTCACTAAGAAAGCAGTGGTGGATTTCGTGCATTCTAATATCATCTATCGTTTTGGTATCCCAAAAACTATCATTACCGACAATGCCGCGAATCTGAACAGTAACTTGATGAGAGAGGTATGTGAACAGTTCCAAATCACACCCCGCAACTCCACCCCTTACCGGCCCAAAGCCAATGGCGCCGTTGAAACAGCAAACAAAAACATCAAGAAAATGATTCAAACAGAATTCCTTACTCGGATTTCTGGTCGCAGACAAATTAAAACCGAGTCAAAATTTCCTCGATTTGGGATTTTAAAATAAAATGGTCCCGGAGCATTGTCAAAAATCCGGGTGGCGACTCTGAAAAACAATAATAAAATCCCAAATCCTAATAATGTCACTTTAATTGAAAAAACTCTCTTATTACCCCTTCATTAATCCGAGGTGGAAAAAGGAGGTGTGACACCATCCATGTGTCAAAAAACATAATGAACCCTATCACATCTTTTGTTGGTTCAGACAAAAGAATAAAATTTTTCCTTTTGTGTGATCTAAATATTTCATCATGTTTGTACTATTTACTTGATGTTGGAGCCGTTCATGTGCTGGTTTGACCACATATGGGGTGAAATATACTGCAAGTGGTAATGCAAAAAAGTAGTGATGTGAAAAAATAGAGTTAAAAAAAAAGCTATAGTCAATGGATATAAATAATTATTTTGGACATTTTGGACTTTATAAGCGATTTGACAATAAGAAATAGAAATTTAAAATTTTGACTTGCTCATTCGCTCTCTCCACAAAAGGGTATAATGGATATAAATAATTATTCTGGACATTTTGGACACAAATTTTCTAGACATACAGCTTTTTCCAAGTAAAATTGTTAAGAGATGGAGAGAGAGAGAGAATGACTTACTACTTCCAGACTGGTGGAAGTTTCTTAGTCTTCTTGTAATAGCGAGCCAAACGGTGAATCCTACTCTCCACCAAAATCAAGCGGAACATCGAATCCTTGTCCTTCGTGTTCCTCTCCAAATTCTTCCTAATGGCTATTGCTTTCTTAATTAGGTGGTATAGATCCTCTGAAATCTCGGGAGCAAGCCCTATCCAATCGCCCAAAACATTTCACATGTTATATCAATCAGTTGTAACTTGATTCCAAGCTGGTTAGAGCTGTTAATATGAGCTATTTATATATTTCACTCTATTGGGACACATTTTGTTCAAATCGAGAAGTAGTAATCGCATATTAAATTTTATGCACACATATACCACTCTATTGGGGCACATTTCGTCCAAATAGATAATTAATTGATATGGTAAACCAGATTAAACGCAGTTGAATGTCTTGCAGCATTAATAATTTGAAAAGAATACAAATATAAAAGGAAATAACGTGAGCTTTAAGGATACGCAAAATCTTGCTACCGGTAACACTCTTGACTTCAAGAAGGATCACACCAATTTGTGAAGGTGTCAATCCTTCTTTTGCATACTTGCATATATTATCCTCAACCTAAAATTTATGGAAACATAAGCACATATGAATCTTAATATACTTACTTGTTTCTATATTTTTTTTTAAAAAAAAAAGTAGATAAATTACATCTGGAGCGGAGATCTTAAGCCAACTGGGAGGAGTTCTCTTGTAAGGAAGAGCTGAAGCTGATATACCTTTATTGAAACCACAACAAAACACAAATGAAAAAATTAGAGTGATAGTTTAAGTAGAAAACGGAGAAATTGAGGACAAAAATGGTGGTATAAAAAGGACAAACGAACCCGCGACTGTGCATACGACCCATGGTGAAGATGAGACTGAATTGCGCTGCAAGCGTAGCTTCGGTTTGAAGGGAGTTAACAAACCCTAGGTTCCACTATAGTTAACTAGGGTTTATGAAAGAAGAGGATGTTGCACGTTCCAAGGGATCGGGCCAGAAATCCTGGGTCCAGTTTTTGACCCATACAAAACATATCCTAACATTTGCACAAATAGGACAGTTTTGTGCCGTTATTTAAGTTTTGTCTCCATTTAAGGAATTTGTGCATAAATAACCTTTCTAAGTTAACGAAAAAAGATTTTGGATACCCTCGCTTTTCCTCCTCCCTCGTCCTTTAACTCCCATTAATCATTTTGTTTCACCTCATACCACAAATGATTACTCGATAAGGCATTATTGCCCATTAATATTGAATACAGTTAAAATCGGGCCCACTCGATTTCACTGATTAATCAAGATCAGGGGATGAATCGAAGATCAGCCCCATAATAGATCAGATTCGAGGTACCTGTCAAGATCGAGACATGTAGGGATCGAGACTAAACGGGATAGACTTCGAGCAAGACCGAAGATAGCATAATAATGAAATGCGAGATATCTGTGACTGGTCGAGGATCAAATCAAGAACGTGTTTAGCTAATCATGGGATTTTCTTCTGTTATTAGAATTGTGCCATAAGTAGAATTCACCTACTATATAAAGGAGGTTCTAATCATTTGTAATCCATATTATTCTCGCATATCAAAGCATTACACTATACTTTCTCTCTTATACTCTCTTGTTCTTCAGCTTATTCAATATTTCATAACTTTATTATCAGTTCGAGGGTGTCTAGCTCGAGGGCTGAGTTACATTTTAGTACTGCTTTGCTCTACTTTGTTGTTAATTTCTATTATTAACCATCGCATTTATCAATTGTCATTAGGTAAAATCACGTGTCCTTAAAACCACATATAATTTTAATTGTTATATGATTTTAAGGGTAAACAAATCTCTTCTTCTTTTTTGGTGGTAAAAACAAATACTTATTACTTGAAGTACTAAAATAGTTACAAACCAAACCATATTTGTAGGGCTGCCCAGGTCGCCAGCATTGTTGGTTAAAGTATCATTAATATTACAGACTACAGTTTTTCTACTAAATGTTGTTCTTAGGATATCTGTCCATATTGCATTATTAGAAAATACCGAAGAAACTATCAAATTCATGTCTTGTCAAAAAGCTTCTTCCTTGGTTCTTCTTTAGCTAGATTGTCTGCCGCCTGGTTCTGCTCCCTGAAGCTATGGTTGATAACTGGATTCCCAGTCGAGCCATCAATGGCATGTATTCGATTATAATAGGGTTATAGGGCAAACTTGGCGAATTGTTATTTGCCACATAATGATATTCCATTGCCCCGACAATCACATTATGGACTGGTATGTGGTCCTTTTTGTTGTTGAACACATTATTGTTCCTTGTTAGCCCATTAATATTTTTTAGTTATCATTATTTATCCAAACTTCTTTTTTCTTAATTTGACCCAAAACACGAATTTATTTCAATAGTATTCTCGAACGTCCTTATATTATAAGTACTTTCCTTAAAAGTCGTCTATTATCATTGCTTTTGTCCCACTTAGTTAAGCTTGAGCATACTTGATGACTTGATGTTAGTTATCAAGTAATTGCTAACAAATCATTATAGAACAAATTTGGTTGCATTATTTCCTATTTGTATTTCTTGTAGGATGTGAATAATTTTCAAGCTTAGACATTTGATCTTGAAATTTCAAACATCAGGAATATGTGCCTGTCGTAGGAGATTGTCAAGCAAAACTTTGCACCTAAATGTTTGAAGTTCAGACTGCACATGTAATAAGCCAACTTCAAACAATTAAATTTGAAGTTAGGCTTGACAGTCCCCGACTTTAGACCCGCGATTTTCAACTTCAATCTCCCAACTTTAGCACCCGATTTTCAACTTCAATCTCATGAGTCTAAAGCTGATTCCAAGGCAATTAAACTGAATTTTTTTTTATAAACTTGGGCTATTCTTTAAAGGGAAATTTTCACAAAACACTATTGTTTAGCGGTTATTAGCTAGTTGTAGCTACCATTTATTATATTACTTCCTATAGTTATGTTTTTAGGGTTTTTAGAGTATATTCGATGTATTTAAGCTATTGTATTCATGAATACAGTAGCATTTCTAGGCGTGAAACAGGGGATTACAACTAGACAAATTTTTGTATTCGATTGTATTCACGGAGTGAAACAGGGGATTACAACTAGACAAATTATTGTATTCGACTGTATTCACAGCGTGAAACAGGGGAATACAACTGTTTTTAAACGGAGAGTGAATCAATTAACATAATAGACTCATAATATAACTCAACAAACTCAATTATAACGGCGATAATTTGTATTTGACGCGAAATATGCTGGATATTTTTTCCAGCTGATAAATACAACAAAAATAGAGCAACTTGAATACATATATACATCTGAATACATAAATTATATTGATTAAAAAAATATATGAATACATTCATGGAATACATCTAGAGAGTGAATACAATGAAATACATGGAATACATCGAGATACGTTGAAATACAATGGAAAAAAACTGTCACGCCCCAAAATCGAGGGACGAGACCGGCGCCTAACCGAATGAACCCGATCAAGCGAACCTGATTTGCCTTTCCTATCCCCACGCGTTACCCCGTGATTCCAATATACATTATTCATGTGAAATAGCCATTTATAACTTAGCATAATCTTACAACTTGAATTCATTTCTACCCTTTTTATCATTACCAACATATGATACCAAACACTTACAAAAAAACACACAACATTAACCAACGTGGATCATGATTACGAACCGTACCATTACTTACCCAAAATACATATGTACACTACCCACATTGTGTCTATGGAGCCTCGATGATTACAAAAGATTTGTATAATATTTGCCGGCAACAAGGCCCCGGCTATACCTTACACTATACCATAAACTCAAAATAAGGCGACATGAGCCACACGTGGCCCCGGGAGGAAGTGGGGCTCACCAAAACAGCTGACGGAAAAGAGAGGAGGCACTACTGATGGTGGGCTGAATTACCTGTTGTAGAACCACCTACATTCATATAAGAAAATGTAGCGCCCCCGCCAAAAAGGACGTTAGTACTGTGGAATAGTACTAGTATGTATGAACAAGCTTTATCCCAAGTACAATCAAACAATACACAAGTAAGAAACAATAATAGAACCAAATCAATCAATGCGCGTGGAAAGAAGCAACCAAAATCAACAAGTTACACAATCTCTCCCTTTCCCTTTTCAACATCACCATATTCAAGAGTTCCCCAGATTTTCATTTCGATAGTGATAATGATCACATTCCATCCTTATTACCTCGGCCAACCTTATTACCTTGGACACTCTTATCCTCTCACATCTCATTATCCTTATTAGTTCGTGTTGCGGCGCGCAACCCGATCCCACCCGACAATCATATTTCGTAACAACAACCACAAACAATCAAATCACAAGAATTCTTCCTTTCAAGGAACACAAGTTCATATCAACAATTCGCTATTTGAGCTCAAGTCACAATGACTCTCACCAAGTAGTAATTCATGTACACGGTATTACCATAATCCTTCAACTCATTTACATCATGTCACAATACCCTCTTTCATTACTTACCACGCATGGTTTTTAGCCATTATATACATTCCCACACTTAGGCACATTAACATTCTTTCATTCATTAACATATGATTTCATATCGATATCCTTGATCTCCTACGAGCTTTGCACATAATAAGGTAGGCACATCAAAACACCTTTCAAAATCTCATATAGCACGGTAGTATAGTAATCAACTAAGACGATCAGAGAATAGAATCTTACGTTTCAACACATTTGAACAATCAATTCACAAATTTTCAAACAAGGTACTCATGTCGTATACTAGGACCCAACAAGAGGATTTTACAAAGGTTAAAGTTAGTCATACATACCTGGGGTCGAAATCCCTTTTTGACTTTTACTCACAAATCACCAAACCGACTAGCACCGTCAATCTAGTTCACATTAAACATATTCAACTCAGATTTTGAAATCATGCATACAATTTGAACTCTTTTAAGCATTTTACTGAATGCTATGTGACCCCATTAGATCACCACCCCTTCTTTGCGAACTTTACCCCAACCCACTTCCTCTTACTAGATTATAGACATTAATGAGCATGCATGCAAGGTATCACCTTATATTTTCAAGAATCAATTCATGAGAGTCCCTTTTTGTTTAAAACCTGAAAACTAATGAAAAAGGCTTTGGGGATTCTTACCTGTTAGAATGAAGAAGAAGATGATTACTCGATATTTCCAGGCATGAGTGACTTTGAAAATCCAATTGATAAAGATGAAGCTTTCTCTCTCAAGAAACCTTTCTCCCCTCTCACTAATTTTGTTCAGAAAATGGTTAAAAATGAAGGGGAGGGGTGTTTTAATGAACTGGGGTTGGGTTTTAAAATTAGAAAAATAGGAGCCCGACACAAGAATGCGGTCAGGAATGTGATCGCATTCCTGACATGTGGTCCACAGAATCGATCGCAAAATGGCCCTCAAGATGGGCCAAAATTTAAAACACACTGTGCAGGTATGCGACCATTATGCGGTCCGCATACACATTATGCGATCGCATAGTGCGTCGCATAACCTCCCTCACCAAAATCAATGGGCAAGAATGCGACAACTATGCGGTCCGCAGAACCAACATGTGATCGCATTTTGGATCGCATAGTTGTCCTCAAGTTGGGCAGTGATTCTGCCCATGTATCCGACCATTATGCGGTCCGCATACACGTTATGCAATCACATAGTGCGTCGCATAACGCCCAAATTTCTGGAAAATTCATCTTTCAAATTCCGGGGTACTTTTTACTCAAATAGGTCCTAAAATTTTCCACAATAAAACAACTCGGGGACTCATTCAGGTATTATTTTAAACAAGAAAATTTAACGGGTATTTACATCCCCCCCCCCCTTATAAATTATTTGTCCTCGAATGAGGATTTTGGAAATCAATTACTTTTGAAAGCATGATATGCAAACTTCCAGATTTTCACTAACCCCAATATTTCAGAAAAATTTCGCTAGAGTTCCCTTTGTAATTAGACCTACCTACCTGTCAGAGAGCCCCCGAAACACATTTCCAAGAATCATTACACAGTTTTAAGCACCCAATAACTCACCATAACGTTGCTACCTCAACAATTTGTAAATATTCAATCATTTTGTCAACTACACATAGCTCTTTCTTCTTATACCACAAATTTTCACATGATTCATATTCTTGCGCATAACTTGGTCATTTTAATGAGTCCCAATCAACCCAAGCACCTCAATATACCATATTCATTTCAATTAATCATTACCAACCTATACTACTATTAATCACTTATCTAACACATTCGTTTCACAAAACTTTCATTTACCTCAAGGGTTGCACACTACCCAAATAGTAACAACGGGCTCAGTTTTGCACACATTGGGAAATTACAACAACAAGGCAATTAGGGGAAGATGGGGTGCTTTTGCACAAAACTGAACATAAAATACAACTTGCTTAGAGATGACAGTTCTGACGAACACTACTAAACTTATCCAAACAGATGGGGATATTTTCTTTCATCTCATTTTCCGCTTCCCACGTGGCTTCCTCAACGTGCTGACTTCGCCACAATACTTTAACCGAAGCAATTTCTTTGTTCCTCAATCTACGGACTTGTCTATCAAGAATAGCAACTGGTACCTCTTCACACGATAACTTTTCATTAACCTCAATAGTCTCAACTGGCACGATGGTTGATGGATCTCCAACCACTTTCTTCAACATAGACACGTGGAACACCGGGTGCACTAATACAATTCAGGGCGTAATTCCAACCTATAAGCCACTTGTCATATCCTTTGAGCAATCTGATATGGCCCGACATACCTTGGGCTCAATTTCCCTTTTCTTGCCAAACCGCATCACTCTCTTCATGGGAGATACCTTCAAGAATACCCAATCATCTACTTGGAATTCCAATTCTCTTGGACGAACATCCGCATAGGATTTTTGACGGCTCTGAGCGGTTTTCATCCTCTCTTGAATGACTCTGACTTTTTCCAACGCCTGGTGCACAAGATCTGGCCCTAACAATTCTACTTCACCAACCTCGAACCACCCAATCAGAGATCTACACCTTCTTTCGTACAATGCCTCAAATGGGGCTATCTGAATACTGGCGTGAAAGCTGTTATTGTAAGAAAATTTGATAAGCGGTAAATTATCATCCCAACTACCCTTGAAGTCCAACACACAAGCCCGTAACATATCTTCAAGCGTCAGGATAGTCCGCTCTGCCTGACCATCAGTCCGCGGATGAAAAGTTATGCTGAGATTTACCTGAGTACCCAAACCTTGCTGAAATTTCCTCCAAAAATTAGCCGTGAATTGGGCTCCTCGATCTGAGATAATAGAAACTGGAGTACCATGAAGCCTGACTATTTCCTTGATGTACAACTGAGCATACTGCTCTGCAGTATTGGTGGACTTGGCTGGCAAGAAGTGAGCTGATTTCGTGAGTCGATCCACTATCACCCAAATCGAGTCGAACTTGCGCTGAGTGCGAGGTAACCCTACCACTAAATACATGTTGATCATTTCCCATTTCCACATTGTAATTTCCATAAGCTGAGTTAACCCACCGGGCCTCTGATACTCAGCCTTCACCTGCTGACAATTCGGACATTTAGATACAAAGTCTGCCACACCTCTCTTCATGCCGCTCCACCAATAAACTTCCCGGAGATCTTGATACATTTTCGTAGAACTTGGGTGCACGAAATACCTGGAATTGTGAGCTTCCGCCATCACCCTCTCCCGAAGATTATCCACATCAGGAACACATAGCTTTCCCTGTCACCGCAAAACACCATCATCGCTACCGAGTGAAAATGCCGAAATCTTGTTATTCAAAATTGCCTCCTTCAACTGCGCCAATGCTGGATCCATATACTGCTTTTCCTTGACTTCGGCAACAACTGATGATTCTTCCCCATTATACACCATAATATTTCCCTCGTCTGAGGTCGAGAGATAGACCCCCAGACTAGCCAATTGATAAACCTCCCGAGCCAACGGCCTCCGATCTTCCTCCAAATAAGCCAGACTACCCATAGACTTTCGACTGAGAGCATCGGCCACCACATTCGCCTTCCCTGGTTGGTACAAAATGTTCATATCATAATCCTTAAGCAATTCTAACCATCGTCGTTGCTTTAAATTCAACTCCTTCTGCTTGAACAAATATTGGAGACTCTTGTGGTCTGAGAACACGTCCACATGGACCCCATACAAATAATGCTGCCAGATTTTCAATGCAAACACCACTGCCGCGAGTTCTAAATCATGCGTCGGATAATTCTTCTTGTGATTCTTGAGTTATCTGGAAGCATAGGCTATAACCTTCCCGTGTTGCATCAACACACATCCCAAACCAACTCTTGAAGCATCGCAATAAATCATAAATCCCTCAGTGCCTCATGGAAAAGTTAACACCGGTACCAAAGTCAATCTTGATTTCAATTCCTAAAAGCTCTTCTCACAAGCGTCGAACCATTGGAACTTAGTTGCTTTCTGCGTCAATTTAGTCAATGGGTAGGCGAGGGTAGAGAATCTCTCCACAAACCTCCGATAATACCCAGCTAGCCCCAAGAAACTGTGAATCTCTGTCGAGGTCGTTGTTCTAGGCCAATCCTTCACCGCTGCGATCTTCTGGGGATCAACCTTAATCCCTTCTCTAGAAACAACATGACCCAAAAACGCGACTGACTCCAGCCAAAATTCACATTTTGAAAACTTGGCATACAATTGGTGCTGATGAAGAGTCTGCAGAACTGCCCTGAGGTGACTAGCATGATCCTCCCGACTCCGCGAGTAGACAAGGATGTCATCAATAAAAACAATCACGAAGGAGTCAAGAAACGGTTTGAAAAACCGATTCATAAGATCCATAAACGCTGCTGGAGCATTGGTCAGTCCAAAGGACATTACCAAAAATTCAAAATGGCCATAACGAGTTCTGAAGGCGGTCTTAGGAATATCCTGCTCTCTGATATTCAACCGGTGATACCCCGACCGTAAATCAATTTTGGTGAAAAACCTCGCACCCTGCAATTGCTCGAACAAATCATCTATCCGAGGCAATGGATACTTGTTTTTGATAGTGACTTTATTGAGCTGCCGATAATCAATACATATCCGAAGCGACACATCCTTCTTCCTGACGAAAAGAACTGGAGCGCCCCACTGCGACACACTCGGCCGAATGAACCCCTTCTCTAATAAGTCTTTCAACTGCTCCTTTAACTCCCTCAACTCTGTTGGCGCCATTCTGTATGGTGGAATAAATATTGGCTGCGTATCTGGAAATACATCAATCCCGAAATCGATCTCTCTATCTGGCGGAATCCCTGGAAGCTCGTCCGGAAATACTTCAAGAAACTCATTCACGACTGGGACGGACTCGGATGCAGACACTTTTGAAGTGGTGTCCGCAACCCGGACCAAATGATAGACACAGCTCTTTTTGATCACCTTCGAGGCCTTAAGGTAGGAAATAAACCTACCCTTTGGCACCACATCATTCCCTTTCCACTCAATAACTCACTCATTAGGAAACTCTAGTCTCATAATTCTGGTTCGACAATCGAGTTTAGCAAAGCACGAGTAAATCCAATCCATTCCCATGATAACATCAAAATCTACCATCCCAAGTTCGATAAGGTCAGCCGTGGTATCTCGACCACACACCGTGACAACACAATCCCTATAGACTCATGCGGTTGTAATGGAATCACCAACCGGATTCGACACAAAGAACGGCTCATGAAGTTGTTCGGGTTCTATCCCAAAACTTGAAGCAATAAATGGGGTAACATATGACAAAGAGGGCTCCAGATCAATAAGAGCATAACAATTAAGAGCTTGAACAGCCAGAATACCTCTAACAACATCTAGAGAAGCCTCTGCACTCTGGCGACCACTCAAAGCATAGAACCGGCTGGGTCCACCTCTACCACGAGCTCCACTTCTAACTGCACCACGCCCTGCTGGAGCTGGAGGACGCATTGAAGATGCGGCGACTGAAGAACCGGACGGCTGAGCGAAACAACTACCCATGCCCTGACTGGGCGCACGGTAATCCCGTCGAATATAACCTCTCACCCCACACACGTAGCATACCGGGATATCCAGGTAACAAGGCTCGGTATGGAACCTCCCACACCCCTGAACTGGTCTCCCTCCTCCAACTGAACTCCCTGAGTGGCCCGCTGACCGGGCCCGGCTAATACCTCCCTCTCCGACCTTATCTTCAATTTTCTAGCCTCCGTGGCCTGGGCGAATCCCACTATCTTACCATAATTTATATCTGAGTGCAAGGCAGCTGTAGCAGCTTCATTCACAACCAAGGGACTGAGGCCATGAACAAACCGTCGAACTATGGCACCCATAGTCGATACCAACTGAGGATCGTACTTGGACAATCTCACGAACTCCATGTGGTACTCCTACACACTCATATTAACCTGCTTGAGAACCTCAAACCCCGTAGCACGGCCTGCCATAGCCTCGGCAGGAAATAAGTGATCCATGAAAGTATCAACGAACTCATTCCATCTCGCCGGAGGACTTCCCTCCCCACGGTAATTCTCCCACATCTCGAACCATGAATACGCCGCTCCCCTCAGCCTGTAAGATTCTAACTCGACCCCCTCTGTCTCTGTAGCCTTCATAACCCGAAGCGTCTTGCACATCTCATCTAGAAAATCCTGCGGATCAGCCTCCGGATCAATACCTGAGAACTCTGGAGGGGCCAACCGCAAAAACTGGTTGACTCTGGAACCGGCAGAATATCCCTGTCCGCTAGAAGGCGCAGGGGCAACATGGGATCTTTGGGCCTGAGCGGCCACTAACTGAGTCAACATATGAATAGCTCCCCTGAGGTCCCCATCGGAAGTACCGGGACCTGAATCTGGAACCGAAGAAGGATCAGGAATACCAGTGGAAGGGGTTGCAGCACACCCCGCCGCAGCAGGAATAGGAACACTCTGGTTTGGAACAGAAATTCCAGGTGGATTCAAGGTTGGGGATTCGCTCTCACCCGCACCATCGGGTACATAATTCACAGCCACGCTTGGGGTGGCATTGGCCTCTAGGCCGAGTCGAGCTCTCTTCTTTGGTGCCATTACTGAAAATTTCGGAACAATGCACGAGTTATACAAGAATATTTTCACTTTCCACTTCACCGCATGATATAGAATAACAATGAAAAGGGTGTTTCCTAAATGTCCATGTAGCCCCTAATTATAGATGTGGTTGACAACACACCGATAAGAAGGGCTCTACTAGACACGTCTCCGAGACATCCTAGGACACTTTTAAAACCTCAGGCTCTGATATCAAATTTTTCATGCCCCAAAATCGAGGGACGAGACCGGCGCCTAACTGAATGAACCCGGTCAAGCGAACCTGATTTGACTTTCCTATCCCACGCGTTACCCCGTGATTTCAATATACATTATTCATGTGAAATAGCCATTTATAACTTAACATAATCTTCCAACTTGAATTCATTTTTACCCTTTTTATCATTACCAACATATGATACCAAACACTTACAAAAATACACACAACATTTACCAACGTGGATCACGATTACGAACCGTACCATTACTTACCCAAAAACATATGTACACTACCCACATTGTGTCTACGGAGCCTCCATAATTACAAAAGATTTGTATAATATTTGCCGGCAACAAGGCCCCGGCTATACCTTACACTACACCATAAACTCAAAATAAGGCGACATGAGCCACACGTGGCCCCGGGCGGAAGTGGGGCTCACCAGAACAGCTGACGAAAAGGAGAGGAGGCACTACTGACGGTGGACTGAATTACCTGCTGTAGAACCACCTACATTCATATAATAAAATGTAGTGCCCCGGCAAAAAGGACGTTAGTACTGTGGAATAGTACTAGTATGTATGAACAAACTTTATCCCAAGTACAATCAAACAATACACAAGTAAGAAACAATAATATAACCAAATCAATCAATGCACGTGGAAAGAAGCAACCAAAACAAGTTTCACAATCTCCCCCTTTCCCTTTTCAACATCACCATATTCAAGAGTTTCCCAGATTTTCATTTCGATAGTGATAACGATCACATTCCATCCTTATTACCTTGGCCTCCCTTATTACCTCGGCCACCCTTATTACCTTGGACACCCTTATCACTTCACATCTCATTATCCTTATTAGTTCGTGTTGCGGCGCGCAACCCGATCCCACCCGACAATCATATTTCGTAACAACAACCACAAACAATCAAATCACAAGGATTCTTCCTTTCAAGGAACACAAGTTCATACCAACAATTCGCTATTGGAGCTCAAGGCACAATGACTCTCACCAAGCAGTAATTCATACACGATGTTACCATAATCGTTCAACTCATTTACGTCATTTCACAATACCCTCTTTCATTACTTACCACACACAATTTTTAGCCATCATATACATTCCCACACTTGGACACATTAATATTCTTTCATTCATTAACACATATTTTCATATTGATACCCTCGAGCTCCTACGAGCTTTGCAAAAAGATAATGAATACAATGAAATACAGCGAGATTTATTAAAATATATTAACAGAACCTTCAAGAAAGCTTTCACAAGCTACCCAAATCGACTCTCTAATTCCGTCTTCTCCCCCGATTCTCATACAAACAGAAGATCAAAGATACGATGGCAATGGCGATGGTAGAGGATAGCAACTTCGAAGATGACCAGCTCCATGTTATGTCCACTAATGATATTATTAGGGCTTCTCGCCTTTTCGACAATGAAATTCAAATCATTAGGGTACCTACCGATCTGTCGGCGTTTATTTTCTGTTTGTTGAATGCTTTTGTTTTTCCAGTTTCGATTGTTGGTGCTTTTCTTCAAGTTATTCCTTTTTCAGATCTGAAGGTGATGGATTCACCATTTTCTTTTGCCGGTCGTGACAGAACCAGTTAAAAATGGAGAGCTACGGTGGTTAGGTTGAAAAGGTGAAGAGAGAGAGAGAGAGAGGGGGGGGGGAGAATAGATATGGGGTAGGGGATACGAGAGATTTGAGGGGATAGAAAAATTTGAGGGGAGAGAGAAAAATAAATACAAAGCTTATTTTATGGCTTAAGGGTAGGAGTGGACCATAAATAAATATTTGGCTATAAAAAATCAAAAAGTAGCTATGAAATATAACTTTTTAAAAGAGTATTTATTTTAAATAAGGTATCAACCTTTGCAGGTAAAAATTCCTTCTTTAAATTGGGGTCCCAAATACAACTATTTTGTGCACTTGCCCCTCGAATATGCCCGGGAACTGGGTTTCGATTGTTGAATGTTGAGCACGATATAGGTTTTAGGAGTCATCCAGTATGCAAAGTGATAATAATATACGATTAAACTTTTATTTGACAGATTGAATTGCATGTGAGTCGACTATATATCGCATGTATCCAGAATTGAGATTTCTGTTCCGATAGTTTTGTTTTCTGTTCAAGTAGTAGTAAGATACTTATCATATTTACATTGCACCAGATAAATGACCCAATTACTCTTTATCCAGTGATTTTTCATAAGTAGGAGAACTCTTTTTGTCAAAAACGAGTGGATAAAGCATAGAACCACAAACAAGAGATGTTTAGTCTGAAACAGATTCCTTTCTTTTTTCTAAAATGTTATAAGTAGATTGCTGCATCAATAAACACATAATTGATCATGGCTGAAGTTTAGAATTAACAATGGACAAGTGATTCTAACTATAGCACGTAGAAGTATTGACGCATTGAGTTATAGAAACAAAGCAACTGTACTATACACAACTGGTTCAACATTGCAAGAAGCAAATGTATTTCCTTAAGTACCTCTATGTTCTACACGATGTTTCAGAATGATGGAAACAAAAATACAGGATACAAACCAAAGACTTGAACCAAGAATTGTTCAATGATAGAGCACGGGAAGAAAACAGTAAAATCAACAATTAGGAAAATGGCTAATGAGGTACAATGATACATGCAAATAAAAAGGCTAAGCTACCGAGGGAAAAGGTCAGGTCTTCTTTCATGCTATGAATAATATAGCCAAAGATGCAAAACACCTGCATGTGAAAAATAAGCAAAATCAGTAAAGTTAAAATATTTCACTCAATCCTATTAGTGATCAAAATTAAATATGATATTAATTGTATCAATTGAAATTGTGATAATTATGACCTACCAGAAAGCAAATATTACAACGAGGGTTAACCAAGTGATCTTAAAAAGCTTTTCAAGTTTTAGGACAAAATTCACTAGGCTCCACCTGGAAACTGTTGTAACATGAACATAGTTTGAACCATGTTTAATCCTAAAGGGATTGTTAAGTGTCTCACACTGGGAGGCAAGTGAATTCTCTTACAGGTGATATCCTAAATTAAAGGTGTATTATAATCTCAACCACAAAATACTTTCTTATACCCAACACAAACGAATAAATGGCATCTCTTTTAACATATTACTTATGCGTCTTAACATCAGCAAAGAACTCACTTCCTTTCCCTCTTAAGTTTATTCTTATTGTTAAATATAGTAGGCTACAGGAAATATAGGTCATGATTCATAACTAACCTCCCAACATCAAATATTGTGGTCAAGTTAAGCAATTTGGAGGCAGCATTTACTCAGTTATAACTATGTAATTAGTTGTATGTCTTACATTTTGTCTATTTCTCAGAACTCATAAGTTATCTTAGAAATGTCCGAGCCAGCTAGATCATATCTTGACTATTCTGTAGGGTACTTGCTATCTCTAACGGGTAACTCTGCCACTAATGCAAGCAGATGGAACGAAATCATCAAGTATTCTTTGAACCCTGGTCTACCATGGTTTTCGTCCCACTTCATCGACCACTAGAACATACTTTTGTTTTAATAACAATGGAGTTCGGACTAACTTCTGAGCACCTCAACTATAATCTATGCAAATTATAAAGGATTACCAATAGTGTTTAGGTGTAACTCAATTGGTCAATCACAGAGCCTCTAATAAATTTTCTTTTAAACAATGCAATTTAAGGGACCTTTTACAGAAGTATAGAACAGTGGTTATATCCTTCTAATTCCAGGTTCCAATTTTATCCCTACTTATATTTTTGTTATTTCAAATGCATTTTTTCGACTCATCAAAGTTAAACCACACATCATTAATGCCCCCAACCCCACTAACCCAGTGAGTGCTTAGCAAGCCGATTATTAATCACTTAAATGAATTACTTCTCACGGTTGTGACTTGGTTTTAAAAAGAAAATGATAAGGTTGTGACTTCATAAAACAAGATCAGAGGATTGTAAGTTCACCAACAACCTCCAGATCTTATTTAGTTTCATTGGAAAAACCAACACACATATCACATTTACCCTCTCAGCCTACTACTGAGGATAAATACATATTTAGAGAGAAAGACTTCCTGAAATTCTCTCCTTCCCCAACCTGCAACAGGTAGCCCCCCAATGTTTATGTAGAAACCCTCAAATTTAACCATTCCACTCTCCTGAAAATGTCAAGAAGTCTATGCACCTAGAGGTGTGAATCTCCTCTTCATAATGAACTAAAAACTTTCCAAGCAAGAGCATCTTTGATGATTTTTACATTTATGGCATATCAAAAGGAAGTTATATCAAAAAACTTTTGAGCCACTTCAACCTAAACCTGATCAGCTACTATCTTGCAAGACCTATATACATACACCTTCTCTAACTCACCAAAATCATAATCATTCCACCATACAAAGGAGCACAAACCTTGTGCCTTTACTGTCACTTTAATTACATGTTCTACTTCTATGAACCAAGTGCTACCATTTTGCTCTAAATCCTAGATACAGATCTAAAAGGAAATCACTAGTTCCAGAGAGATGCTGGAATTCTTGTCATCTTCTAAGAATCTCCACTTCACCGTGCAATAGAAACTAGTATTATGATTTCCTTGGAGTAATCATGAGTAGGTTGCAATCTTGATGTTTCCTTAGCATTCACAAAAACAAATGAACTTGCAAAAATACTATGGAGAACCACGGAACTCACAGGTGAAGCTTCAACATTCACCATATTCCCTCTTTACTAAAATGCATAACCTTAAAAGATTCAAGTAGAAGCCATTTAAAGTTATTGTTCTTCTTTTTAAAAAAAATAAATTGTGGTTTCCTTAACGTCCACATACAACATATTGAATTTCAGATGAATTAAGGAGAACATCACTCTAGCTTCATACAACTAAGCCACATGAGTTGCAGGACAACCATGCAGCTCATAGGATGAAGCCTCCTCACACGCTAAATTTTCCCTCTTCACTAATATGTAATACTTCAAAAAAAACCAAACAGATGAATACTATCTAAAGTTGTTCTCTTAATGGCCACGCACAAGAAAAGAAGCTGCATATAAATTAAGGAGAACGTCAGTCTAGCTTCATTTCGCAACATCACATGAGCAGAAGGATAACGATGCAACTCTTAAGATGAAGCTCATCTCTCCATTTTCCAACTTGACTAAAATGAATAACCTCGAGAGATCCAAATTGATGCTTATCATTAAAAGTTAGCAATATTCTCATTCGCTCCAAATGCACAAGAAGGCTATCCCAAAATCACCAATCTATCCACCTCTTTCATTTTAAACAATGTCCAATATAAGAAAAGAATACTAAGAAAAATTAACTATTAAGTTTGGCTCCATACTTAAGGAATCAACTACAAACTTTGGCTCCCAAAGATTTTTACAGAGAATGTGTTTCAACATGAAATATTAATACTAAATAAGTGGACACTGATCTTCAACCCTTTGAGGGGAAAGATGGATATAGCAAAAAACAGGGGTGGAGGGGGGAGGGGGGGGGTTACATTATACAACTTGCACTTCATAGTTCAAAAGACCTATGATCAAGAAGTTCAGTTCAGGCTCATCTAGTTGTCACACTCTTCTTTCAGGTTACGGGTAGTCTCGGAGCTAGCTTGCATGCTTCTTGACTATTCTACCGAATACATGCACAAGTACGGTAACACTTATTTCCTCTATTTTTGCTTTCCGGATATGGAAGTGCGGAGTAGGGGCCAGCAGTCTTAATTATGCGAATATAACATGACTCTAATCATCGAAGATATCATTATTATGTTTTGTATTTCTTCAGAAACAATAATGTGAAGCACGCACCTTAACGAGTACATTAAGTGTTGAATTTACACAAAGTGGTATGCATAACCCACGGAAACAACATGAATAACAAGCTTAAACAAAATATTGGAACAAACTCTGCAAGTATAAAACTTTCAGGGGGGTTTTCATCAAACGCTAAAAGATAGAAAGACTCACATGCAAAAATCACTTGGCAACCATCCTAGCAATGAAATCCTCATACCGGATCTTCCCATCGGATCCAACATCAACTTCTCGGATCCACTCATCAAATTCCGCAGGCTCAAGCTTCTCCCCAATACTCGTTAAAATATGCTTTAGATCCGAAACGACGACGAAACCAGTGCCGTCTTTATCAAGTACCTTGAACGCATCGCGCAGTTGACGATCAAATGGCTCCGGTTTGAGGTGTTTTGACATGAGGTCTAAAAATCGGTTGAAATCGAAGGGCGCGGTGAGTTTTTCCTCGGCGATTATTGATTTGAGTTGGGCTTGGGTCGGGTTACCACCGAGTGATCTCATTAGGATCCCGAGCTCCGATGGAGCGATTTTGCCGTCGCCGTCGGTGTCAAAGAGAGTGAATGCCTCCTTCATGGAGGATATTTGATCGTTACTCAGATCTTTCACCATTGCTATTTGCCTTCTCTTGACTCTTTTTGCTTTTCTCTCTGTCTCTGTGGATTTTGTCTATCGAAATGGGGATTCAAATTTTGTGGTTATATAAACTTGAAGGGCGTTTAGGCTTTGACATAAAAAAAAAAATACTCCATAAGATTTGAAAGAAAATATTTTTTAAGTTGAAAAAATTTGAAAATTGAGATTGTATTTTAAAAATATTGCAATTTATGAGAGAAAAATGTTATTTACTTGATAAAAAAGGTGAAAATTACTCTTTAAAATTTGAAACTTATGTTCAAAAATTCAGTTAAATGTATAACCAAACACTGAATTGAAAATATTATTGAAAAAAGGAAAAAAAAAATAATTATATCCAAATAGCCATGTTGCTACTAATAATGCCCATGGAAGTTAAAACGGGCCCCACTCTAACTTAGGATCGAATATCGATATGCATGGAGACTGATAAAGTAGAAAACAGGGATAATAAGGGGTAATTACCATTTTATCCCGATTTTCAGTAAAACACTTGCATAGTTGTTCAGAGAATTTCTAGCAAATTTAAATTATAAAATTGTATTTCATGCTTCATACAATTAATTTGTGTAAACTCAAATCTTCCACCTTTGGACATTTATGGAATAGGCTGTCCGTCAACTTTTTCTGCCCTCCAAAGCTGCATAAATTTAAAAGATAAAATCTTACACCTTTGGACATTTTTTTATATTTTCCAGCTTAATTGGAAGTGTTGTATTATCTTGAAATGATGGAGGGGGTGTGGCCTTACCTCCAAAGTTTACAACACAAGGACAAAGAATGTCCTTCAAAAAGAACAAGAGAAGTATAATAATGTTACTCCCCTGTTCGGCAAAAAAAAAAACTAAGCTTGTTCAACTAACAAAAAAATTTGCCTTATCGTATTTTGTTCTAATGGTAGGCATTTGCAATATGTCCAAGATGAACGGGCCTTTGGCACCATTAGGAAGTTGTTGAAAGTTGAGAAAAATCTTGTTTACATGGTTGGACAAGGCAAGCTTAGCGAGATGAACGACCATTTGGTTAGCCCCTCTTAAGCAATGGATAAGAGTAACATTGACTTGGTTCATGATTTGTGAATTATCCTCAATAACTTTCTTCAGTTTGTAGTTATTGGTTGTCCCATCCTTGAGCATAATCATTACCAGCATGGAATCGAGTTCAATGGTGAAATTCGAATAACCATTTGTTGCACACTAGTTGATCCCAAAGAAGGCAGCTTGTGCTTCAAAACAATTGTGATTGTTGCACTTTGCAGTGGCAGAGAAGGCCATATGAAGTCGCCTTGATCGTTCCTCAAGACTCCACCTAGGCCAGCAGTGTCATTTCCTTCTATAAAACTTCCATCTATATTGAGTTTAAGGGAGTTGCAATGGGGCTTCTCCCAGCACACAATGATTGCTCCGGAATAGGTTGTAATTTCATCATCTTCTCATATAAATTGACCCAAGGCAATATTAGTTTGCAATTAGGAAGGTGTATGTGGATAGCAACATGAATGTTCCAGCATACTTGATGCATCATTTTGAAAAAATTGAATCTTTTTTTATCTCCATATTTACAAGAACACCTAATTTTCTAATTTCCCAACATATAATGATGGGATTAATATGTAGAACTAGCTTGTGATTTGCATTGTTGTGTTTCTGTTGCCACAATTGATTCAACAACCCTCTTATAAGAAGTTTTATTGGTCGTTTGATTCCCAGAGGGGAGACAATAAATTTCCAACTATACCTAGCTACCTCACTTTCCGCAAAAATATGTTGAATAGATTCTTGCTTAGGTTTAGTGCAATAGTTACATTTCAAAATAATTTACTTACCAAAGTTAAGAATAGCATCATCAAAAGGCAGTTTAGATTGCCAAAGCCTCTAAGTTAAGAATGAGAATTTAAAAGGAATACTAGAATGCCATACCTTGCTAAGGAAATGATCCTTATTTTTTGTGTTCCTAAAGAAGCATAATGTTGTTTTGTTGGAAAACTTATCAATCTTGGTAAGATTCCAAACAACTTGTTCCATGATATCTTGTTTGCCTATATGGATATTCATAATGTGTTGAACCATATCATCTAGCAACCACTCCTTGAGCTTGTTGGTGTTCCAAGTTCCATCATGGATGAATTCTCTGACACTAGTTTTGTTGTTGCTATGCCCAAGATGTATTGGAATAATGGACCCTTACCAGTCCAATTGTCCCACCACATACTAGAATTTCCAGAGTTAATCTGCGAAATAATGTGAGGCTCTGCTTTATCTCTGGCTTGTATCATCTTTTGCCAGACATGTGAGTCACTAGACGCCCTTTTCTTACTTGTCAGGTGAGATCTTGGGCAATTTATGCCTCATGAAGGTATCCCAGAGAGATGATATAGTTCTAAATCTCCACCACCTCTTAGTTGCAAGAGTGTTATCAATGTCCTCCATCCTTCTCAAATCAATTCCCCTTCATCCAGGGGAAAATAAATGTTTTTCCCTAACCTCCAACGGTATTTCTTTTTGTCTCCAGAGAAACCCTAGAAGAAATTGGAGAAATGCTTTTCAAGCAAATTAAATGTGTCAATGGGGGAGATAAGGTAGAAATAGTATATCTAGGAAGAGATGAAACACATGCTTAATTAAGATCACCTTACCACCATACGAGAGCAGCTTACCATGCCAACCATTAAGTTTCTTAACTACTTTATTCACCATATTATCAAAATACACTAACTTCTTTCTTCCAATATAAATAGGACAACCTAGATAAGTGAAAGGAAAGTCTTCATCCATAAAGCCAGTATAATTCCTTATCTTATTAATTCTAACAACACAAGAATTGGGAAAGTAAGGAAAAAACTTTTATCAGCATTCACAAGTTGCCCAGAGCTGGCTTCATAATTATTAATAACCTTCATGATGAGGCTAAAAGATTTTTCATTGCCATTAATGAAAATGACAATGTCATCAACATATGCCAAGTGATTAATAAGAGGACCGTTGTTAGGCATAGAAAAAGGAATAAAGTTGTCATCCAAAAGAAGATTGTTAAGTGAGCAACCCAACACTTTAGCTGCAATAATAAAGAGAGAGGGGAAAAAAGGATCTCCTTGTTTAAGTCCAAATGCCAGATAAGAGATTCCCACAGTTCGCAGAAACCAAATTTCCTAAGAACTAAGGTAACAAAAGTCCATGACATTCTATCATATGCGTTTGCCATGCCCAATTTAATAACAACATTGCCACCCTTATTAGTATGAGAGATAGATTGAACCATTTCTTGTGCTAATAGAATATTTTCCAAAATCAATCTATATTTAACAAAATCACTTTGATTAGCAGAGATCAATTTGCTTAAAACAGGATTGAGTCTGGTAGAGAGAAGTTTAGAAATGATATTGTTTGTGAAATTAGAGAGACTAATAGGTCTAAATTCATTAAAGGTGGTGGGGGAATCCTTCTTTGGGATACGAACTAAACTAGTGTTTATGTAGAACTTAGTAAGGGGCTTGCCTCTAAAGAATTCCAGTATAAATGCAATGATGTCTTCCTTAATAATGTCCCAACAATTTTGGAAGAAAGTTCCATTGTAGTCGTCTGGTCGTGCAACACTAGATGCACATAAATTGAAAATAACATGTTTGATTTCCTCTTCAGTTGGATTATATGTAAGGCTGACATTCTTTTCATCTATAATCTTGTTGGTGATACATTCCAGAATGTTAGGGACCAGAATAGCTGCTGGTAGAATGAAAAGGCCATTAAAATGTCTAATGGCGGCTTTAGCAATCTTATACTCCCTTGTAATCCACTTTCCTTTATGATTCTTGATTCTATCCAGTTGCAATCTTCTTTGTTTCTCTCTGAGCTTACTGTGAAAGTAGTTGGTATTTCTATCTCCCTCTTCAAACCAATTGATATTGGCCTTCTGAGTGATTACGGAGTCCTGCATAGACAACCACTTTATGTATTCAACATGAGCTTTATTGGTCTCTGCCCACTCTACCTCAGTGTTATTAGCAATCTCTAGTTCTTATAGCCTTTGCACTTTATCTTCCCATTTAATAATTTGTTCATGAATGTTCCCAATGGTTTCTCTTGACCACTGACTGAGTATTTTGCTAGGAAGCTTTAGCTTTGTCTGAAGCTTCCACATATGGTTACCATTGAGTTGAGTGTCCTATACTTCCTTAACAAGCTCGAAAAAACCATCATGTTTAGTTCAGAAGTTGAAAAGTTTGAAGTACTTTATGTGATTGTTGGATGTATCAAACATTTTATGAGTAAAGGCATGTGATCAAAAACAATTCTCACTAGGTGTTTGACATTAGTATTTTGGAATCTTTGAGCCCATTTGTCATTTATGAAGACTCTATCTAATCTTTTCCAAATTCTTTTCCTAGGCCTCCAATTGTTGCACCAAGTGTACTTAGGACCTGAGAAACCACTGTCTGTTACACCATAGTTGTCCATGCACATTTAAAAATCAAGACTCCTGTGCATTCTATGAGGCCTACATCCAAGATTTTCCTCTAGTTCCAAGATAACATTGAAGTCGCCTCCAATACACTAAGGGCCATAAATTACTAAGCTTATATCCTCAAGGCTACACTATAAGTCTTTTCTTTTATCAAAGTACTCCATTGTGAAAAGTTCGTGATATAGAAGAGAAGTAAGCAATTAGCAATGGATAATATGTATTGCGTGTTGTGTGGATGCGTAGAACAAGCGAACGCTAGTGTGGTGGAGAAATGAGGACGTCTTGATAGGCTAGCAGAACCAAACCTCCACTTCTTCAATCATTTTGCTGGTAAATGCCTCTCTATTATACTCTCCACTCGAATCTCCTCTCTTGATGTCAAAATCGAGACTAAAACCAAAGTGTACCTTACTATTCCTGATTTTTCTTTGCGTTTTTCATGTCTAATTAATGTGTGTTTCCTTTTATGCTTTAATCTATTTTTTCTACTTTTTTATGGTCAATCGTTAGGCTATGGTCTTGTTTGCAATAGAGTTCAAATCAAGATGCGTGCCTTATTACTCATACATCACGTGTTATACTCTTACTTACTACTAGATCAAAAAGCCTTTGGGGATTTAATGGTTAATACATATTGTGTTGCTAAGGCTGTCTTCGAGGAACTTGAGAGAGAGTAATTTCATGTTATTTAGATCATTCTAAGCTCAACTGAAGGTTTAGCTAATTTTGTACAATCCTCTTTAGTACTTTTAGCTGATCGAAACATGCTCGGCACTGCCCCAAGTGTCCTCTACCACAAATATCTCACCGCGCGGAAATGACCATATCTGCCCTGAACTTCGATGTCACTATAAACCCAATGCCCGTGAGCTCTCACCTGGTCCTAACTAAGTATAACGGTCATACCTCTAACGACGTAGCCGAGGCAGTGGAGGCTTAGGTGGTCGTCCGAAGTACTGGGGTCTATAACTACCTTGAGAGTACTCCTTAGACCTAAAAACTCTCATCCTCTTACGCGACCTTGCTCACTCCTCTTTGTACCCTGCTGTCGACGCCTGCCCCTTTCTATATTCTGGGTGAATGCTTGAATCCGGGAGATATCCATAATATCCTTCAATGCAGCGGTGGCACATGCCTTGATCAACTCTGGGCTAACCCTGCTATAAACTTGTGGATCCTATCCCGCATAGTAGCAACTATAGATGGAGCATATCTGTCCATTGAGTAAAAACAAAGACTATACTCTCAAACTCTCATATTGACCTGCTTAAGGGCTAGAAACTAATCGACTCGAGCCTATCGGATCTCCCGCGGTAAGTAGTGGTCAAGGAAGGCATCTGAAAAATTCTCCCAAATAGCTGGAGGTGCATCACGTCCCTTGGACCTCCCTCATCCCTCGTACCAAAGGACGACTATATCTCGGAGTTGAAAAGCTGCCAGCTCAACTGCCTCTTTCTTTGTAGCATGCATAACCCTAAAGATCCTGTGAAGCTGATTTATGAAATCCTACAAGTCCTCCCTATAATCTTTCCCTGTGAACTCTAGGGGACTCAAGTCAATAAACTCTCGGACCCTTGAACTCCAAGACCCCTTAGAAGATCCTGCACTAGCTGATGCCCTAGCCTTTTGCTTGTTAGCTACCAATTGTGTCAACAAATGCACCACACTCCTCAAGTCTTGATGTGATGGAAGTGGAGGGGGAACTGGATGTCTAGTATCCCTAGGAATCTCCTCAGGTGTTGGAGGATACAACAATGGCTGAGCAGGGGTCTCGCCTTGGGCCTCATCTACTGGGGGTACCTTGTTGGTCCCTCACCTGCTGATGTGTCCCTCATCTGACTAGACGTAGTCTTCCTAGTCACCGTCATCTCTGTATCCTAAATGCCCTGTAGTTCCCTGATTATATAATATGGTGCACAACACATCTATAAACAAGACCCTACTAGACACAGCTTGTAGATTCCCTAGGATAGAACTGCTCTGATACCAATTTTGTCACGCCTCAAACCTGGGGAGGCGAGACCGGCATCCGGTGCCTCACTTATCCGAGCATACCAACTTGAGACTGAGGGACTCTGAACATACAATGTCATACTTTGTCCATAGGGCCACATTGCAAGACAATTTGTGAAATAAAATATAAAACTGAATGAAAACTAGACCTGACTGAACATCAATATAAAGTTGGGTCGACAAGGCCGTCATAACTACTACAACTGACAAACCAATAAAAATATACATACAAGGCGTACAAGCCCAACATACTACACTGACTGACAGGATATGTCTACAAGCCTCTACTGATGTATATAATGTGGTCGGAACAAGGCCGCAACCTACCCATAATATATATACATCTATACACAATATGTACTCAAAACCCTAAACCCGGCAACTCCAAAGGACGTGGAGCTTACCAATAAAGCTGAACACAGAAAACACCTATGGAGGAGGTCTACAAGCCTATCTACCTGAACCTGCATGCATGAAATGCAGCATCCCCATGAAAGGGACGTCAGTACGAAATAATGTATCGAGTATGTAAGGCAAGAAAATAATTGAAAGCTGAAAATAAACTGATAATATAATAGCTGAAAGTAACTGGGAGTCAAAGATGATCTAGAGATATACTTACCTTCTTATATTGACTCAACTCTCTCAATATAGTAAGTAAAATAGATGTTCAGCCCTATAAGGCTCGGAACGTGTAACTGCTCGACCGTAGTAGGCTGGCTCATAGGCGCTCAGCCATACTAGGCTCGGTATCTTGGCCATTCTGGGATTTCTCATAGGCGTCTGGGCAGAGTAGGATTAGTATATAACTTGCCATCGGATCAGAGGCTGCCTAATAGGGTCCTGCCCATATATATATATATATATATATATATATACCCTCTACTCTCTTGACTGAAAGACGATAATACTTAACTGGATATAAAGTCACTCTCACCTTCTTTAGCCGATGGTCTATTGGAAACAGTCTCTCTGCTCTCCCAAGGTAGGGGTAAGGCTGCGTACATCCTACCTTCTCCAGACCCCACTTGTAGGATTATACTAGGTGGTTGTTGTTGTTGTTGTTAAATAAAGTCCTGATAAGGGATAATACTATAACTTATGAGACTAGGATAATGTACATAAATTCAAGAGTATGGACTTCTCTTTAGGTCTCGTTATCAAACACATGTAGTTACGAGATCATGCCAAAATGAAGGAAAGGTTTAGCCTTCACATACCTTATCACAATATTTCCAATAAACACTTTGAACTCGTATCATCGCACCTTAATATTATTTGTTGAATAACTAAACTCCTATCTTGGGTTCTTCAAACCCTAGGTTTTCCTCCAACTAGAACTTGAAAAGAAGAGAAAATCAATTAGGGCTTGTGTTTAATTATCGGGAGGATTCTTGCAGGGGCTTATCTCTGGTTATTTTGCTATATAATGAGTGTAATATTTGAGGAGATAAGACCTTAAAAGGATCTTTGGTCGACCCTAAATAGCCCTTTTTGGAAATATTTAATCCTCTCATTTAAGCAAGTAGGTGACACACCTACTTGTCACCTAGTAGTTTGTGCAGTTTTGCAAAAATACATATATCTCTCTCTACTCCTATGTTGTATTGACAAATCATTTAACGAGTTAAAAAATAGACTCATTGATCTTCAATTTGACGGGTGGATCACCCTGTAACTCTAAGTATGTTGGGAGAAAATCGCAGTGACATTTGACCCAAATTTTAGTAAAACTTATGAACGTAACTTGTGATGACTTTCATCGACTTTTGTTCCACAACTCGTTTGACTTCAAAATATAAGACACGACTATCATACGACTAAAATAACTCATAAAATAACCTCCTTATCATGTTAAGAACCCTATTCTCACCCCAAAAGTACATGTTATAACATTCTCAACTTGTCGACTTTCGTCGAAACATTATTTTCTTCGATTCCTTTAGCTTCTGAACCTTCCAAACCTTTTTGTAATTTTTGTTCATGATCTTCAATATTTTTAACCTCCGAGGTAACATGATTAACTTACTTTATATACTTTCAAAAATGATCTCATTTTTGGTCTTACATTAGTTTTTTTACGACGCACTTTTACGTACGAAAATATTGGGTGTTACAACACTCTTATAGGAACGAGTTGTTTGCCTTGGAAGGATATTGTAACACGCTCTTATAGGATCGGGAATCTCACCTCGATAGAATCGTGCGTAATATTTGATAAAAAGTCAGTATACCCATGAGTTTTTCTGACTTGAGATGTGATATTTTATCTGGTGTTGACCATTATATATTCAATTCGAGGTAGTATCCGATTATTGAGGACCTCGTGTTTATTCTTCTATTGAGGGTATTATTATTACCTTATATCTGTTTTGTTGTTTTACCTGCTATGCTTCATATCTGTTTACTTTTATTATACATGATTTATATGACCACTAGTAAGTGTCGATTTCGACCCGTCATTACTTCTCCGGAATTAGGCTAGATACTTGTTGTGTATGGGTTGATTTACATACTCATGCTATACTTCTGCACTAATTATGCATGTGCTGAAACAGTTATTTTTGGTGGTCATCTTGGCGCATAGGCATAGTTGTTGAGCATGCTTTATAGTGAGCTGCATTTCATGCTACGATCCGCAACACACATAATATCCATCATATTCATATATTTTATCCTGTCTATTTGTATTCCAGACAAATGTTGCTTTAGTATTGTACTCCCTAGTAGATGCTCATATACTTGTGGCACTGGGTTTTGGGGATTTCGTTATTGCTCGTGGTTGTATTCTATTATTATTTTGGGATTATATTTGGCCACATTCGAGTATTTAAAATAACAATAACTATGCTTTTAATGAAAACGAACAAACTTTCACCTTTATTTCTTTAATTGTTTTGAAATGCATTTCGGATTAACTATGGGCATATAGATTTAATCATTGGCTTGCCTAACGGTATCGTTGGGTGCCATCATATCCTACGATGGGTTTTGGATCGTGACAATTTGGTATCAGAGCACTAAGTTCATTTAGGTCTCATGAGTCTTGAGCAAGTCTAGTAGATTCTTACGGATCGATATAGAGACGTCTGTACTTATCTTCGAGATGCTACTGGGCTGATAGGAAGAACTTATTTTAATTGATTCCTTGTCGTGTAATTTGATTTTGGTTGAAGCTTATGTCTTCAGTTTTTTCCTCTCATTCAAACACGATGTTGAGCACTTGTTATCAGTTGGCATCGAGGAGGTTTGGTGGTGCTACGAGTGTGCTGCAGGATGTTTTCCCCTACATTACGAGGGCAAGTCACTATCGTTTCCACGTGGAAGAGTGTTGAGTCGTTTCAGTCCAGTGTTGCTGTTGCCCATAGATTCAGAGTTATACACAGTGTATTGTAATTATTATGCATTGTTATCGTGCTGTATTGGTGTGAATGGTAGGGTGCTTGCTTATGTGTTGCGACATTGACTGCTTCAGGAGAAAGGTTGTTCTGTTTGTGATTGGAAGATTCAACATTAAATTCTAGCGCAAGAGATGCAATTGGGCCAAGGATATTCATGTTTTTATTAAAGGAGTAGCGAAATTTGACATCTCCGAACTTGGTGGAATTCTTTTTTGTGTTGTGGTGTCGTCGCCCTTGTTTGAATTCACTAAGGCTCGTCGGTATGATTGTCTTCATTTGTTTGCCTCTGGGGCACGGTGTTGTGAAATGGTACCTAATAAGCAGTTGTCAAAGATGACGGTGTGTTGCGACTTCAGAATCAAATAGGAGTTTCCACTATTAATGGTACGAGGGAGAGGATCCCTAAGGTGGCTTCTGTACTTAAGGAGTACAAATGTGACGAGAAGGGGAAAAATATGAATATTTGATTATCATTTTGGGATGCAATATGGTTCCACGTTTTAAACATATTGTTGGACCTTCGATTGATGTTAATGAATGGATGGATTCTTATGGCTGGCGGATGAGTCTGGACCTAGGAAGATTAACTGATTTCATAATGTATGTAACTATGTCAATATCGTTGGCGGATGCCGATATGAGGTTACACCGGTAGGTTATCTCTTGTGAGAAGGTTAGGGATTACATGATTTCTAGTAAAGTTACTACGAATAGTTCTACTTTCTATCCAACATGAAGCATGTTAAGATGTGGGCTTGGATCGCGTGAAGAAGAGTGTGCAACTATTAGGAGGTTGAGAATGCGTTTGGGACCGGTAATTCATGGCATGTTATGATTAGTACAATAAGTGATTATGAGAAATTTTGTTGAGTAACAGTGTGAGGTCATGGTAGCTAGGGGGAGAAGTTATTACGGGCCCTTGGGTTTTGCGATAATGGTTTAAAGCTAAGTGGGGGAGCCTACCATCGATGATTGGGGCCGCGTGACTATGTGCCTTTGTATTTTTTGTCTAGCAGTACGTCGGAGGGTTAGTTATGACCGAGGAAGAGAACCTCGGGGGTAATTCGAGCAAGGAATTTGATGGATGTGTGCTATATTTCACATTATTGATGTTTGCAGGTTGTGAAATGACCCAACTTTGATATTTCTTCGTGAAAGTGATGTGCAATTCATTTGATTGCTTCTTCTAGAGTATTTGTCTGCTAACGGAGCACTGGTTGCTGGCTATATATTCAGAACCAGGTCAAAGTGGATGGCTCTCAACAATGGTTCTAGTGGATTAAAAAATAAATGTATGGTGCGCAAGGATTTTGGGGTTCGTCGTGTGGCTAAGGAATTATTTTTGCAACGAAATGTGAAAGAGACTTGGAGTATTTCTATGAATGTCATCGGGTCTGTGGTGCGGTGTTAAAGATATGGAAGAAACAACTTCGGTTTCGCAGGAGATGTTTTCATAATGGGTGTATCAATTGGAGATACCATTGAGTGCATGAGGAGGGTATAAAGTGGCTTACGAGTATTGCAACAATGTGGTCTTGTGGTTTGGGTTCACTCGGGATAAGTGTTGATTGAGGTCCATTGTGTGCTGGAAAGGAGAGGTATTAATGTTGAAGGTAAGCTAAGAGAGAACTAAGGAGTTGAGTTAGTTTAGCAGCGGCTTGGGTTGGCATGGTAAATGAAGTGATTGGTTCCTTCAATGTGATAAGGCTATACAAGTGTTTCGTGGTTTTATTGCAGGCTTGCCAGTCTCCGTAATTTGGTTGATTCGGAGGGATTCAATTCTGATGGTCTGGTTATGTATAAATAGGTCTCGAAAGAGTTATGGCCGTTTAGGCCACGACTTGAGGTTTATGTCTTCTACGATTATAGGAATTTGGTTACGGTCCAATTTTGACTGGGATGTCACGAGCTCGAAGGAATGGAGAAATATTTCAGATGTTTAGAGTATATTGGCGCTATTTTAATGTCGCCTGAGAATGGTGTCATGTGGAAGAGGCATTATGTATTGAATTGCGGATTCTTGATTTGCATTACTGAAATAGTATGGTCGGTAGCCATGGATGTGTAAATTTTGCTACCTGGCGCAGAAGGTTGTGGGAGTATCTCCCACGGGATAATCGTATACGTATGGCATTTCAGCATTAAGTGGTAGAGATTTATATCAGGTATGAAGATTCTGGTTTGGTCGTTGATCTGAGGGTTTATATCTGATGGACGCTCTATTCCTTTAGTTGCGGACTCTAGAAGTTTGTTCCTGATTTCATGGTTGATCGTATGTGTCATGGATAGGGTCATTGTGGATCTTTAGAAGGTTATCAGCCTATTTCGGGATGATCTGAATCGTCTTGGGGGTCCTTTAGTAGATCTAATGTGAAAGTATATTCTATATCAGATCAGATATGCTTATTCGGCATCGCATTGCTTATGGATGAGTCTTCGGGTGTTGGATGTTATTCCTGTCATCACCTATTCCATGCATTACTCTATTATGCCATGTAGGTGGTGAGACGACTTGATTATTCACGCGTGTGATGTGATCATGTGTAGCTTGTGGTGTTATATGAGCGAGACGGCTCTGAAGATGTTGATTGTTTATTGCACCTTAGTCGTGCTTGGGCCTTTGTAGCGCATGGTGCTATCCGTCTCTTCAGGGCTATGTTCATTCACTTGGCATGCTTCTGGTTGATATACGTGTGTTTAGTGGGTATGAGAATTTTGGCTCGATGGGTGTTCCCTTACTGACGGTTATGGGTGGATTAGGTGGCACGTCGTCGCGGGTATGATGTTTGGATCGGGTTATACGCCGCAACATTATCATATGTGGATCGGGTTACACACCGCAATAGTGAGATGTTGAGTAGGGTTCCTTATATTTATTTTGTGTGTTTTGATTCTCACCTTTGAGATAGGTTCATAGTGTTTGTCTGGTTGTTGTGAATGTTACGCGGGCTGGATAGTTTTTTATCTGAGTTCGCTTTTCCTTAATTGGTCATATTTAAGTTGTGGCTTGTTAGTGCATTGATGTCATCGTATGAGATTCTAGATGGTTTTTGATATGGCCTGTCCATCGAGCAGCTTGTACTGGGGGAGACGAGGTTGTTGTACCTGAAATTAGTGCAATCAAATTGGTATAATGTATGTTGGAGGGAGAATGTCACTAATAAGTTCAAAAAGCGGTAATGGTTCTTATTGAGCGGAGGAATCCATGATTTATTATTTTGACGGGTGGTTATGAGATTCTGCCTATCTCCTTCATCGTTGTAGTATTTTGAGGTTCGAACAGGATTTTTATGGGTCATGAGGTATATTGCGTGCATCAGGTTCGTAAATTTGCAGCTATTGTGGCTAGAGGATGGTACTATGGGCACACGAATTATGCGGTGCGTCGTGCGGTTATGACTTGGGTGTATATGTATGTTTGGTACAACTTGTGGAGTTTGATACATGTAAGTATGCTAGAATCGGACCTTATAGAAGATTCCGGATGTTGGAATTTAGTTCTAAGGATTGTGGGTTATGGTAGCAGGAAGGATCTTCAGTCTAGGTTGAGCTAATCTGCTCGTATAGATTGTGATGGAACGGGCAGGTGCACGAGGTGTTATACAGTGATCTTGGCAACTTTGGAACAGTTCTTGGCACGTTCGAGGACGAACATATGCTTAAGTGGGGGAGCCTATAACGACCCGACCAGTCATTTTGAGTTTTAGCATATCGTTTGGCGGTCTGAGACCTTGAGTAGTTTCACACTATGCAATACAACTAGTGTATGTGGTTGGTTTCGATTTTCGAGACGTTCACAGTTGATTTGGAAGAATAATTCTCAATTCGGAAGCTTTAAGTTGGAAGAGTTGACCAAGGTTTAACTTTTAAGTAAAAAACCTTGAAATGGGGAAGTGAAGGTTCTAATAGGTTTGTAAGGTGATTTCAGACTTGTGCGTATGTTCGGATTGAGTATCAAGTAGTCCGGGACGCTTATTTATCCATGGAGCATTCCTAAATCCTCCTATTATATAGATTTTCATCCAGTTATCTTGACGATTAACAATTTAGGAGGTGTTCAAGATTTCAAAAATGCACTTTCAAAGAATTGTTTCTGTTGTCATCAGTAATGAAAGGGAAACTTGATGTTTTGATTTGCTTGCTCCTTTGATACTCTACAATTTTGCAGATTTGTAGAGCTGAAAAGGTCATGAGATGCCCGCTCTCTCCGTTACATATATATATATATATATATATATATATATATATATATATATATATATATATCTGAATGTTAGCGTTGTCTATGAGGTGATGGGAGCATATGGATACAATATTGAGCACATACTAATGGTTGACATTATTCCTGACCCCTCTGTGCGGAAAGCAATAAATGAGATAAATGCAGCTATCAGGATGCTCCTAGTATTTTCCAGATGAATATTATAGTCTAAAGAAATAAAATAACCCTAATCTTAGAATCGAGGGTAAGGTCTGCGTACATACTATTCTTCCCAGACCTTATTTATGGGATTATACTGAATTCGTCGTCGTCGTAGGAGTTTTTTCAAACCTCTTCAGTTGATATAAAATAGATTGTAGGCATTAATTTTTTGTGCCTCCAAAGTTCTGTTGTACATATTGGAAAATGTGATCTTGTATGGTGCTGATAATGATTACATTACAATTTTCTGAAACTTATTTTCAATGTTTATGAGGTCAAGTTTAGTTTTACTAACCATGTTGGAATAAAAACTACACCTCTTTTTATATCTTGTCATGTTTACTGTTCATCGATTTATCTCAAAAAAATCTTTACCGGACTTAAATTACTGAAATTATAAGTGAGAGATCCTTGCATATCACCCTAATATTGAACTACTAACTCATATTCAAACGAATCTTGTGATATTGCCAACTCGGTTTAGATAATTGTTCATCTAACTCCAATCTGAAAATTATGTGCATTAGCATTTGCTTCTTAGATAATTATCGGGGAAAATTATTAATTGACGAAAAAGAGCAGTGGCATGAATTTGGAGTGAGGCATGGATTTGTTGATGGTATTTAAGGGACATATTTTCCAAAATTAGTTCATTTAGTTGAAAAAAAGAAGAAGAAGAAGATAAAGTTGGACTATTTTTTAAATTATGGCCATGTTTTAAAGGGATTTGTGAGAGTGTTATGACAACAACTTACGACACAGTTCCTAGCATTAAAATTAAATACTGATTGCTTAGGGTTTTACACAAACAATTGCAGTTCCTACCACTAATTATCAATGGCATTCTGGGCCTAATCTTTGACTATTTGGGTTTCTTCTTCCTTTTGATATTTCACAAGTACTACAACGTCAAATCTCTCTGTAACAGCATCGTTTGTTTCGAATATTTTTGAATGTTATAGAGAACATATATTATAACATAACATAAAACTTGAAAACGGTGTTATATAGGGATGTTGTTATAGAGAGGTCCAACAGTATTATAATTCTATAGCATGTCGGTAAATCATTTACTATTGTGAAAACGGAAGGCTTCACCTCTCTCTGCTTTATCTAATATTCCCTTTTCCCGTATAAAGTTAAGTTTTATTTTTTTGCTTTTTTGCCATTAAATATTCTTTTGTACGCTCTGCCATGAAAATCTTATATTTAAGTAATTAAGTGGAGAAAAATACATAAAATAGGCGTATTTATAGGAGGAGTATGGGTTCACGTGAACCCATGTTCCTCCCCTAGATCATATATGACAATGCTAGAGTATTTTTTCAAAATCGTATATCTATCTTGCTGTTTTTTCCTTCTTTCTTTTTCTAGATTTGGGTTCACCTATAGAGAATGGGTATGTCTTGTGTCCATTCTTGCGTTTTAATAAAGTATTTTTATCTTTCTTTATTTGGTTTATTCTTTTAAAATTCCCAAATTTGACTCATTGAAACCCCTATTCTCTTGTTGTCATCGTTGTTAAATTTTGTATAATTATATCAAAAGTCATTATTAAGATTAAAAATAGTGGAGGATGTAACATATAGTTAATTGGTTCAGTTAATCTTAATATTTTTATATGGAGTATAGATACATATGCAAAAAATCACTAACATTACAACAAAAAATAATATATTTTTAAATCTATAATTTTAAAAGTGTAATAGGTTCATATAGTACTTAGTAGGTTAAGGTTGAAGCTATCAAATATAAAATTCTGAATTTATCTTTTTATAATAACTCATTCATCTTCTTGAAATCCTGAAAGTGGTCCAAACTAACATACCAATCCTCGAAAGTGGTCCAAACTAACATTTGCTGTTAGACCTATAACTTGGACCCAATCTTAATTCTATGTCTATGGACAAAGCTAATGTGGTTCAAATGGAAATCTTCCCTTTAAAGCTCTTTCTCTTTTTATTCCCTTTTTCCTTTATATACAATTCAGTTTCATACCGCTATTTAAATTTAAGGATTTTTTTACAAAAATAACATTTCTAAGTTTAACGAAGAACATTTTGAATCACTATATATGTCTCACGTCATACCACAAACGATTACTCTATAAGGCATTGCCCATTAATATCTATTCAAACTTCTTATTTTTTAATTTGCCCTAAAACACGGGTTTAGTTCAACAGTATTCTCGAACTACCTTTTATTACATAAGTACCTTTCTGAAAAGTTGTCTATTATCATCGCTTTTGTCACACTTAGTTAAACTTGAACATACTTGATGACTTGATGTTAATTATCAAGTAATTGTTAACAAATCATTATCGAACAAATTTGGCTGCGATCTGACCTATTTGTATTTTTTGTAGGGTGTGAAGAGTTCTCAACCTTAGACATTTGATCTTGAAGTTTCAAACTTCATAAATACATGTCTGACGTTGGGGATTGTCAAGTCAAATTTCATATCTAAATGTCTGAACTTTGACGTTCGGACCACACATGTAATATGTCAAATTCATACATTTAGACTTGAAGTTGGGCAGTCTGCAACTTTAGATTCACGATTTTCAACTTCAATCTCGTGAGTCTAAAATTGATTCTGAGGCGATTAAACTTTAAAAAGTTTATAACTTTCAATTGTTCTTTAAATTGGGCTCCCAAATACAACTGCTTGTGCACTTGCCCCTCCAATATGCCCGGTAACTGGGCTTTGATTATTGTATATTGAGCAAGATACAATTTTAGGAGTCATCCAGTGTAAAAATTGCACAGACACCCTATTTGGTCGCCCCCATTTAACCTATTGTAACGACCCGATCGACCGTTTTGAGAATTTAAGCTTCGTTCGGTGTGTAAGGTCTTGAACATATTCATATTATTTGTATCGACTTGCGTGCATGGTTGAATTCAATTAACGGATGATTCAGAATCGAATTGGAAGAAGAAATCTAATTTTGGAAGCTTAAGCGGTGAGAATTTGACCGGAATGTGACTTTTGTGTAAACGGCCCCGGAATGGATTTTGGATGATTTCAACAGCTTCTTATGGTGATTTGGGACTTAGGCGTGCGTCCGGTTTCGGATTTGGAGGTCCGTAGGGTAATTTGAGGCATTTCAACGAAAGTTGGAAAAGTTGAAGTTTGGAAAATGGAGAAGTTTGGCCAATAGTTGACTTTGGTGATACCGGGGTCGGAATGCGATTCCCGGAGTTGGAACAACTCCTTTATTTCAATTGGGACTTGCCTGCAAAATTTGACGTCATTCTGGGTTGGTTTGATAGGTTTCGACACGAGTTTTAGAAGTTGGAAGTTCATAAGTTCGATTCATGGTGCGATTTGGAGTTTTGTCATTGTTTGATGTGATTTGAGGCCTCTATCTGGTCCATTTTAGGTTATTGAACTTATTGGTATGTTCGGACGAGGTCCCGAGGGGCTCGAGTGAGTTTCAGATAGGTTTGAGTTGTGTTGCGCTCGTTTTTGATGTTTTGGCGTCATTTCTTCAAGCATAAATGGTACCACATTAAGAAAATGAACTCCAATTTCTGCTTTGATTGAAGCATTAGATCCGTATCATAACTATGGAGCTATAGCAAAAAAAAAATCATCAAATCTGGACATCGTATGAGGAAGTTATGCTCATTTTAGTGTCGGAGAAGAGAGCTGGTGCTGGTGCATCGCAGATGCGAAGTTGGGTCTGCATCTGCGGAGACGCAGGTGCGAAAAATTGTCCGCAAATGCGGAAATGACTGCTGGAGATGTGCAGATGCGGATGTTTTTGTCGCAAAAGCGAAAATCCCTGAGTATAAAAAATCAGACCGCGTCATTTTGGTATTTTGAGCATATCTTGAGTTCTAGAGCTCCGATTGAGGTGATTTCCGCGGCGTTCTTCTCATATTTTCATGTGGTTCAGTATCTAAGTATATTTTTTTTTTGTATTTTAATATGATTAAAGAAGTTTATTTTTTTAATTAATCCATATTTTGATTGGAGAATTGGGGGATTTTTGTCAAAAACTTTTCTAAAGAGAATAATTAGATTTGAACATCGATTTGGTATTGGAATTTGATGATATTAGTATGGTTGGACTCGTAATTGAATGGGTGTTCAAATTTTATAAATTTTGTCGGATTCCGAGGTGCGGGCCCGGGGTCGACTATTGGTTCAATTTCTAAATTTTTGTAAAGATTGAGACTTTATGATCCGAAATAGTTCCTTATGAGTTTTATTTGTGTTTTGAAGTTATTTTGATTAGATTTGAGCCGTCCAGAGGTATTTTCACCCGAGGAGTTCATTTTAGAGTACTGAGTTGTCTGAGGTAAGTATCTTGCCTAACCTTGTGTGAGGGATTTCTCCTTAGGATTTGAGTCTTCTATGCTAATTGTAGTTCGTGTACGCGATGTGACTAGTGCGTGCTCGGAATTATTTGTGGAAAGTTGGACTTTTAGGGATCCTAGGTCCTTATATTCACTGAGAATGAAGTTGTTCTTGATATGCATGAGTTCCTATTTACTAGTTTCATCTCTACCTGCTTAAATTAGACTTACTTGCTTTTGGATTCACTCTTATTGCCTATTTGAGTGCTAATTGACTTAACTGAAGATTTTATCCCTCTTACTGTCATGCTATACCCTCATAACTGCTTATCTCTATCTGTAATTATCATCATCTCACCCTATAATTGTTTGGACTTAATTGAGGTTAATGATATCTTCCCGCTGCTTGTCCTTAAGTGAAATTATTGAATATCCTCGTAACTACTCAACCTTAAAAGAAGTTTAAATATTCTATACCTTAGTTGACTTGCCCTTATATGGAGTTATCGGATTCCTATTAGTTTTCTTGTTGTTGAACCGTGCATTTGGGTACGACTGTTACATGTTATTTTCTTCCTTGTTGAGTTGTTCTTATTAAGCCTAGCATTCTTTATTATGCTTATTCCTAGTGAAATAGCCTTGCTTTCCTTGTGATCGAAGGTTTTTGAGTTGATGTATTTGTCGTATCTTGTGTTATTGTCATTGTTGTTGTTGTATTTGTTGTGGTGTTGCACGAGGTTTCTGCTGTGAGGTTGTGGTTATTGTGATGCACGAGGTTTCTGCGGTGCGGTTGTTGATATGAGGATTTGCAAGAGATTTCTGTCGTGCCATGGTTTCTATTGATATTGCACATGCGGCGTGACGAGGCGGGATATGTATATGTGGTTTGCACCTATGGCGAGACAAGGTGGGAACATTGTTGTGCGGGTGTGGAGAGACAAGGCGGGCATTCACTTTACTATTGCACACGTGGCGAGACAAGGTGGGAACATTGTTGTGCGGGTGTGGAGAGACAAGGCGGGCATTCACTTTACTATTGCACACGTGGCGAGACAAGGTGGGCTATGTCAGGGACTGTTTTGTGATGACTTGTGTTGGCCTGGGGGCATTCTTGTTGTTGATATTGCGTAGTCGTACACTTACCTGTGTGAACTCATTCTGTGAAAGTTGTGAGAAAACATTTTTTTTGTGTTGTCCTTTCCTTTCCTTATGCTTATTAGCTAGTTTGAACTATGTTACGACAGTTGCACAAGTATACACGTAAGTAAGCACTCTTATCGGATTAAGGATCTTCCTTGTTATTGTTGAGTATAGATACCTTGTTGTCTTTTCATTCTATGTGTGAATGACTCTAATTGGCACTTGAGTCGTCGTGCAGTTATTAGCTGAAATGAGGGCACAAGGTGTCAAATGTTAGTGTTCAGATATTGGGACCCGTGAGTTGTGATTTGTCCGAGGTTAGTACCTCGTGGAATTGACTAAGACTTGATGTAAAAGCAGTTGTAATTGCTAAGTTATTATTTGTCCTTGTTGTATATGTGATTCCGGATTTAGTTTGTGTTCCATTCACTCTTTTGTGTTATTTCATGGTCTTTCCGCTGATACTTGTTGTTTCCTTCATTATTGAATTTACTATATTGTTATCCATATTGCATAGTCTTTATGTAGATATCATTTTTTCGTTATTCCTATATTTATACTTGTTCAGTTCACTAGACCAGTGGTGTCTTGACTAGTCCTCATCACTACTTCACCGAGGTTAGTCTTGATACTTACTGGGGACCGTTGTGGTGTGCTCATACTACACTTCTGCACATTTTCTGCAGATTCTAGGTATTGCGTAGCCGGTTGATCGTTAGCTAGCAGCGTGGATTGCTGTTGTGGAGACTCAAGGAAAAACTTGCTATAGCGTTTGCAGGTGTCGGAGTTACCGTCCTATTTTTGTTATACACTGTTTTATCTATTTCTGGCAGTTGTATTTAGAAGTTATAGTAAAATTCTGTAGAGCTTATGACTTGTACTATCGAGTTTTGGGAAAGTGTGTAATGTATATAGATTTTATTTCGGAAAGCATTCAAATGTATTTGATATTATGGTTGTTATTCGATAATGTTAGGCTTACCTAGTCCTTAAGACTAGGTGCCATCATCAAACCTAATGGAGGGGAAATTGGATCGTGACAAGTTGGTATCAGAGCTCTAGTTTCATAGGTGCTATGAGTCATAAGCGAGTTTAGTAGAGTCTTGCGGATCGGTACGGAGATGTCTGTACTTATCTTCGAGAGGCTACAAAACTATTAGGACAATTTCACTTCCTTTATTCCTATCGTGCAAGTTCATTGACCTCGAAGTTTGAACTTTTATCGTTCCATTCTCTCACAGATGGTGAGGAAACGAGCTGCAGTTCCTGATGACATTACCCCCGGAGAAAATGACGCTAGGGAAAGAGGCAGAGGCCGACGAGGAGCACGTCTCGCAGCTAGTGCACCTACCAGAGTAGTAGTTGATGAGCCTCTAGTAGTCCAGTTGGGGGGAGGCAGGTACCAGAGGCGCCTGTTGTTACCCCCGGACTTTAGGAGACTTTAGCACAACTCCTGAGCATTTGGTACGTTGGCTCAGACGGGGTTGGTTCCGGTTGCACCAGCTACTTCACAGACCGGGAGAGGAGCTCAGACTCCCGTCGCCCACATTCCAGAGTAGCGAGATCATGTTGGTCAGGTTCCAGGTGTCAAGGAAGCACAACCTGTGGTCCCAGTTCAGCCCGTGGTTAGGGCAACAACATCTAAGGAAGAACAACTTAGACTTGAGAGGTACAAGAAGTATCACCCTCCTACCTTTAGTGGATTGGAGACAGATGATGCCCAGGGTTTCCTGGTGGAGTGTCACCGTATTCTTCATACTATGAGTATTGTGGAGATGAGCGGGGTTTCTTTTGTTACATTTCAGCTCAGGGGATTGGCTTATCAGTGGTGGCGGGCATATGAGTTGGGTAGCCCGACCGAGTCAGCTTCACTTACATGGGATCAGTTTTCAGAGATGTTCTTGAGAGAGTTTGTACCTCAGTCCCTCCGAGACGCATGGCGCGTGGAGTTTGAGAAGCTGCGCCAGGGAACTATGTCAGTATCAGAGTATGCTGTCAGATTCAGTGATTTGGCTAGACATGCACCTACATTGGTCGCTACAATTAGAGAGCATGTTCATAGATTCATTGAGGGGCTCAGGCATGATATTCGGTTCAGCATGGCTCGAGAGTTAGAGTCAGATGTTTCATTTCAGCAGGTGGTAGGGATTGCTCGCAGAGTTGAGGGCATGTAGGATCGTGAGAGAGATGACATGCGGGACTATGAGAAAGGTGACATGTGGGGCTATGAGAGGGAGGACAGACGAGGTGAGGAGAGAGAGGACAGAGAGGCGAGGAGGACTCACAGGCCGGAGATATCTACTGGTCCTTACTTTGGAGGCAGGGTACGACATGGAAGAGGTTTTGTGGGTCAGCCAGTTCAGTTTGCACTACCTGCTTCCGTAGTGTTTCAGGTGCTCATGAGTCTCAAAGTACTCGTACTGCACAGTTTCCACAACCACGTCTGTAGAGAGGTTGCTTTGAGTGTGGAGATACCAACCACATGGTGAGAGATTGTCCTAGACTCCAGACATGTGTGTCACAGCGAAGTATTCAGGCGAGCAAGGGGCGCCCAAGAGAGGGAGGCCCAGCCCGATGATATGTTTCATACAGTAGGTTGGAGGCCGTTGTGACAGATGTTATCATACAGGTATGTTTTGATTTGTTATAGAGGGAACCATTCATATTTCGTTTCGGTTCTGCTTATCGGGACGAGATCCCTTATTTGTTGTTTCATTACGAGTGAGTTTTATGATTTTGCACTCTGTTTACCTTGTTGGGAGGTTCTATGGGTGGTAGCCGTGTCTATAATTGTTTTTATCCATCATTGAGAGTTGTGAGATTAGAAGTGAGCCCTTGTTGTTCATCATAGTAGGCTTGATGTGATTTCCTGAGTATTTTGGTTACGAGCTGTGATTTGATACTCTATCGGGGTGAGAGTTCAGCAAGTGTTGTGATTTTATTGGCAGAACTGAGTTAGTGGAAGATTTCAATTGGTATGATGTATATTCGACTTGTGATTTAGACTTGAGAGTGAGACCCTCACGATTTTATGTGATTTGATATGTTTGAGCCGGGTTGTGTGCCACGGTTGAGAGTTATACCAGGATGAGATCCTTATGATTTCTTCATGTACTTTGATTTTTCCTATTTAAGTTGATTCATAGTATGGTACTGATAGAGAGTTGTGCCTATCGGGCTTGTTTGATATTTCTCTTATGTGTTTCTCTTTGCATATTCAGTCATTTTCGTTCTGTGCTTCTTGAGTTTGAGCTTGCGAGGTGTGCCCGGTGGTGTTAGTTATGACTTGTTGATTCATGTGTTTAATTATGAGGTCTTCGTGTTCCTTGTATCATGGTCAGCGTTGGGGAGGTTGAAACAGAGTTCTATTGGATATGAGGCTATTGGCCGGTGCTGGATTTGACTTCGGGCAACTATTGTGATCACGACTGTTATGATGGGCCTATATGTGATGTGCCATGTTGTGTGGATGTAATCTATGGGTGTAGGAATGAGTTGATGCCGTTGGGTGAGACTGATAACGGATATGAATTTAGAATCAGGTCTTTTGGAAATGAATGGAAGGTGAGAATCTTGGCGATAAGGCTTATCGATGTTGGTAGAAAGGCTAAATTGCAGTTAAGATGGTGTCGTCAGGATTATGTAGGTTGGGGTGATGTGGGATCACCCACGGGTATATGTTGGAAGTGTGCATTAAGTGATTTGAGGACTTCGTGGCGAATCTTGATACGTTCGAGGACGAACATTTGTTTAAGAGGGGGATGATGTAATGACCCGACCGGTCGTTTTAAGAATTTAAGCTCCGTTCGGCGGCATAAGGTATTGAACAACTTCATATTATGTGTATCCACTTGCGTGCATGGTGGAATTCAATTAACGGATGATTCAGAGTCGAATTGGAAGAAGGAATCTAATTTTGGAAGCTTAAGTAGTGAGAATTTGACCGGAATGTGACTTTTGTGTAAACGGTTCCGGAATGGGTTTTGGTTGATTTCAACAGCTTTGTATGGTGATTTGGGACTTAGGCGTGCGTCCGGATTCGGATTTGGAGGTCCGTAGGGTAATTTGAGGCATTTCGGCGAAAGTTGGAAAAGTTAAAGTTTGGAAAATGGAGAAGTTTGACCAATAGTTGACTTTGGTGATACCGGGGTCGGAATGCGATTCCCAGAGTTGGAAAAACTCCGTTATGTCAATTGGGACTTGCCTGCAAAATTTGATGTCATTCCGGGTTGGTTTGATAGGTTTCGGCACGAGTTTTAGAAGTTGGAAAATTTGGAAATTCATAAGTTCGATTCATGGTGCGATTTGTAGTTTCATCATTGTTTGATGTGATTTGAGGCCTCGAGTGAGTCTATTTTAGGTTATTGAACTTATTGGTATGTTTGGACGGGGTCCCGAGGGGCTCGGGTGAGTTTCAGATAGGTTTGGGTTGTGTTGCGCTCGTTTTTGATGTTTTGGCATCGTTTCTTCAAGAATAAATGGTACCACATTAAACAAATGAGTTCCAATTTCTGCTTTGATTGAAGCATTAGATCCGTATCGTAATTATGGAGCTATAGCAAAAGAATCATCGAATTTGGACATTGTATGAGGAAGTTATGCTCATTTTAGTGTCGGAGAAAAGAACTGGTGTTGGTGCTTCGCAGATGCGAAGTTGGGTCAGCATCCGTGGAGATGCAGGTGCAAAAAACTTTCCGCAAATGCTGAAATGACTGATGGAAATGCATAGGTGCCGATGTTTTCGTCACAAAAGCGAAAATCCCTGAGTATAAAAAATCAGACCGCGTCATTTTGGTATTTTGAGTATATCTTGAGTTCTAGAGCTCTGATTGAGATGATTTTAGTAGCGTTCTTCTCGTCTTTTCATGGGGGTCAGTATCTAAGTATAATTTTTATATTTTATTATGATTACAGAAGTTCATTTTTTGAATTAATCCATGTTTTGATTGGAGAACTGAGGGGTTTTTATCAAAAACTTTTCTAAAGAGAATAATTGGGTTTGCACATCGATTTGGTATTTAAATTTGATGAAATTAGTATGGTTGGAATTGTAATTGAATGGGTGTTAAGATTTTGTAAATTTTTTCAGATTCTGAGGTGCGGGTCCGGGGTCGACTTTTGGGTCGATTTCTAGATTTTTGTAAAGATTGAGACTTTATGATCCGGAATAGTTTCTTATGAGTTTTATTTGTGTTTTGAAGTTATTTTGATTAGATTTGAGCCGTCCAGAGGTCTTTTCACCCGAGGAGTTCATTTTAGAGTACCGAGTTGTCTTCTTTGAGGTAAGTATCTTGCCTAACCTTTTGTGGGGGATTTCCCCTTAGGATTTGAGTCTTCTATGCTAATTGTAGTTCGTGTACGCGAGGTGACGAGTGCGTGCTCAGACTTATTTGTGGAAAGTTGGCCTTTTAGGGATCCTAGGTCCTTATATTCACTGAGTATGAAGTTGTTCTTGCTATGCCTGAGTTCCTATTTACTAGTTTCATGTCTACCAGCTTAAATTAGACTTACTTGCTTTTGGATTCGCTCTTATTGCCTATTTGACTCCTAATTGACTTAACTAAAGATTTTATCCCCTTTACCGTCATGCTATACCCTCATAAATGCTTATCTCTATCTGTAATTATCATCATCTCGCCCTATAATTGTTTGGACTTAATTGAGGTTAATGCTATCTTCCCGCTGCTTGTCCTTAAGTGAAATTGTTGAATATCCTCGTAAGTGCTCAACCTTAAAAGAAGTTTAGATATTCTGTACCTTAGGTGACTTTCCCTTATATGGAGTTATCAGATTCGTGTTAATTTTCTTGTTGTTGAACCGTGTATTTGGGTACGACTGTTACATGCTATTTTCTTCCTTGTTGAGTTGTTCTTATTAAGCCTAGCATTCTTTATTGTGCTTATTCCTTGTGAACTAGCCTTGCTTTCCTTGTGATCGAAGGTTTTTGAGTTGATGTATTTGCCGTATCTTGTGTTATTGTCATTGTTGTTGTTGTACTTTTTGTGGTGTTGCACGAGGTTTCTACCATGCGGTTGTGGTTATTATGATGCACGAGGTTTCTGCCGTGCGATTGTTGATATGGGAATTTGCACGAGGTTTCTGTCGTGCCGTGTTTTCTATTGATATTGCACATGCGGCGTGACAAGGGGGGATATGTATATGTGGGTTGCGCATGTGGCGAGACAAGGTGGGAACATTGTTGTGCGCGTGTGGCGAGACAAGACGGGCATTCACTTTACTATTGCACACGTGGTCAGACAAGGTGGGCTATGTCAGGGACTGTTTTGTTATGACTTGTGTTGGCCTGAGGACATTCTTGTTGTTGATATTGCGTAGTGATACACTTACCTGTGTGAACTCATTTTGTGAAAGTTGTGAGAAAATATTTTTTTTTGTGTTATCCTTTCCTTTCTTTATGCTTATTAGCTAGTTTGAACTATGTTAGGACACTTGCACAAGTATACACGTAGGTAAGCGCTCTTATCGGATTAAGGAGCTTCCTTGTTATTGTTGAGTATAGATACCTTGTTGTATTTGCATTCATGTGTGAATGACTCTAATTGGAACATGAGTCGTCCGTGCAGTTATTAGCTGAAATGAGGGCACAAGGTGCCAAATGTTAGGGTTAAGATATTGGGACCCGTGAGTTGTGATTTGTCCGAGGTTTGGTACCTCGTGAAATTGACTAAGACTTGATGTAAAAGCAGTTGTAATTGCTGAGTTATTACTTGTCTTTGTTGTATATGTGATTCCGGATTTAGTTTGTGTTCCATTCACTCTTTTGTGTTATTTCATGGTCTTTTCGCTGATACTTGTTGTTTCCTTCCTTATTGAATTTACTGTTTTGTTATCCATATTGTGTAGTCTTTATGTAGATATCATATTTCGTTATTCCTATATTTATACTTGTTCAGTTCATTAGACCAGTGGGTGTCTTCACTAGTCCTCGTCACTACTTTACCGAGGTTAGTCTTGATACTTACTGGGCACCATTGTGGTGTGCTCATACTACACTTCTGCACATTTTGTGCAGATTCCAAGTATTGCGTAACCGGTTGATCGTTAGCTAGCAGCGCGGATTGCTGTTGTGGAGACTCAAGGAAAAACTTGCTATATCATTTGCAGGTGTCGGAGTCACCGTCCTATTTTTGTTATACATTGTTTTATCTATTTCTGACAGTTGTATTTAGAAGTTATAGTAAAATTCTGTAGAGCTTATGACTTGATCGAGTTTTGAGAAAGTGTGTAATGTATATAGATTTTATTTCGGAAAGCATTCAAATGTATTTGATATTATGGTTGTTATTCAATAATGTTAGGCTTACCTAGTCCTTAAGATTAGGTGCCGTCACGAAACCCAACGGAGGGGAAAATTGGGTCGTGACACCTATACCCATATTTTCAAATTCTTTAACCTACACTCTAATTTTGACAACTTTAGACGCCTCATTTTCTTCCTCCTCTTCTTCTTTTCTCTCTCAAATACATGAGACTTTGTATAAGTATTATTGATTGGATATGAAGTATACAGTTTTGTCTATCGTTATTTCGATGGTGAATGACAGAGGTTGTGATAAAGCAATTAGCAACGAATTGCTTCTTTGGATGCTTGGTAGTCTAATGAGTATTTCATTAAGGCTGCTTGGTAGAATCCTGAACTTTAATCCTGAATTTGGCTTAAGTTATATTTTAAAGCCATCTAACTTCAAAGAAAGACAGAACATAACTTCAACTCTAAGAATGTTGAAGTTCATCAAATATAAACAAAAACTTCAGCTCCTAGAATGCTGAAGTTTAGCAGCAGCAACAACAACAACAACAAACCCAGTTTGATCCCAACAAGTGGGGTCTGGGGAGGGTAGTCTATACGCAGACCTTACCCCTACCTAATGCAGGTAGAGGCTGTTTCTAATAGACCCTCGACTCAGGAAGGGCAAGAAGAAGAAGAGGAAAGCAAGGAAGGAAGAAAGAAGAGAAAAGAAAAAGGGAGAGATAAAGGATAAGTAGTACCAAATAATAGCAGCAGGAAATACAATACCTGAGGCGAATATAAACAAAAATTCCAGCTCCTAGAATGCTGAAGTTCAGAAAATATAAACAAAAACTTCAGCTCCTAGAATGCTGAAGTTCAGCAAATATAAACAAAAACATCAGCTCCTAGAATGCTGAAATTCAACAAATACAAAACAAAATTTCAGCTCCTAGAATGCTGAAGTTCAGCAATTACAAAACAAAAACTTCAGCCAAACACATGCTATAGTTTTATTGAACTCAAGTTTGTCATTACACTATGAACTGAAGTTTGTGTGATTGCCTTTGCAAGTCAAGCGAAACTTCAGGCAAAAATATTTGAAGTTTTGCTTTGATAGGGCTACACTTCAGGCGAAAAATTATGAAGTTCAAATTTCAGACATAAATTTTTGCTACTTCAGGCCCGTAGTCTAAAGCTACCCGTAAAGTGGGTACTTTTTTGTGCAAAGCGGGTATAAATTAAAAGGCGACCCAAAAATTGGGTACAAATGCAAATGCCCCTCGTCCAGTACGCTAAACTGATAATATATATGATAAAACTTGTATTTGACAGATTGAATTGCTTGTGTGTCAAACTATAATAGCATATATCCAGAATTGAGATTCCTATTACGACAGTTTTGTTTTTGTTCAAGTAATTATAAGATACTTATCATATTTACATAATACCAAATATATAAGGTGGATACTGCTCACACTTTAGTGGACCTGAATTCTCCAGGTCTCAACATCTCCACCTTGGCTATTTGTTAAGATAGATCATGTACCAGATAAATGACCCAATTACTCTATACTCAGTGATTTTTTCACAAGTAGGAGAGCACTATTTGGCAAACACGAGTGGATAAAGCACACAACCACAAACAAGGGATGATTAGTCTCAAACATATTCCTTGTTTTTCCCTTCTTAATGTTACAAGTAGATTGCTGCATCAATAAACACATAATTGATCATGGCTGAAGTTTAGAATTAATAATGAACAAGAGATTCCACTATGGCAAGTAGAAACATTGACGCGATGAGTTAAAGATACAAAGCATCTGAACACTGAACTATACACAACTGGTTCAACATTGCAAGAAGCAAATGTTTAAGCACCTCTAGGTCCTACATGATGTTTCAGAAAGCTGAAATCCAAAATACAGGACACAAACCAAAGACTTGAACCCAGAATTGTTCAATGACAGCGCAAGAGAAGAAAACAGTAAAATCAACATTAAAAACATAGCTGATGGGATGTATTGAAACATGCAAATGAAAAGGCTAAGCTACAAAGGGAAAAAGTCAGGTCTTCTTTCATGCTATGGATAATATAGCCAAAGATGCAAATCACCTGCATGTGAAAAATAAGCAAAATCAGTAAAGTTAAAATATTTAATTCAATCCTATTAGTGATCAAAATTAAATATGATATTGTATCAATTGAAATTGTGATAATTATGACCTACCAGAAAGCAAATATTACAACGAGGGTTAACCAAGTGACCTTTGAAAAGCTTTTCAAGTTTTTAGGGCAAAATTCACTAAGCTCCACCTGGGACTGTTGTAACATGAACATAGTTTGAACCATGTTTAATCCTATAGGGACTGTTAAGTGTGCCACACACTAGTTCAGGAAATGAACTTTTATCTCCTTATATGATTTTGAGCATTCTCATCTCATGAGTTAGCTTTTGCAGCTCAAGGTCCATTTTCTTATCATAGTATCAAAGTCAGAACCATCCTGATTTTTGGTGTCCAATATTGGGGCCCCATGCTATGTTATCCCTGCTCTAGATACCCAGCCTTGGGATGTGTGGAGGGTGAAAAGTGTTCCATATTACTTCTCCTCATATTATCTTGGTCAACCCTTACCTTCTCAACTAGTTTATCGAGTTGACCTAAGCCAATTCTCTTACAAGTGACTGATATCCTAAATTAAAGGCCCATTATAATGTCAACCACAAAATATCTCTTATCCTAGCAAGATGAATCTTGTGGTTTTCCAAAACATGGCAATGGGATTTGACACACATATACAGCACAAGCGAATAAATGCCATCTCTTTTAATGTCTACTCATGCTTCTAACATCACCAAAGAACTCATTTCCTTTCCCTCTTAAGTTTATTCTTATCGTTAAATATTTAAGGCGACAGTAATTCAGTAAATAAAGGTCATGATTCCTATCCAACCTCCCAACACCAAATATGGTTATAACTATGTTATTAGTTGTATGTCCTACATTTTGTCTATTTCTCAAAACTCCAAAGTTATCTTTGACTTTTTTTGTAGTGGTGATATCCGAGCCAGCTCGTTCATACCTCTACTATTTTGCAGGGTACTTGCTATCTCTCTGACAGATAACCCTGCCACCAACGCAAGCGATGGAATGAAATCATCAAGCATTCTTTGCCTTTGCTAGGATTTGAACCCTGGTCTACCATGGTTTGCATGTTACTTCATTGACCACTAGAACATACCTTTATGTGCTGCTATAAGTTATATTTGACTTGACTATGATCTATACAATTTTTTTAATAATAGTAGAGTTTGGACTAACTTGTGAGCACCTCGAATGTAATCTATGCAAAATATAAAGGATTACCAATAGTGTTTAGGTATAACTCAATTGGTCAATCATGGAGCCTCTAATAAATTTTCTTTTCACAAATGCAATTTAAGGGATCTTCTATAGAAGAGTGGTTATATCCTTCTAATTCCACTTTCCAGTTTCCATCCTTATCCTTGCTTCTTAAATTTTTGTTATTACAAATGCATATTTTAGAGTCACCAAAGTTAAACCACGCATCATTAATGCGTCCAACCCTAGTGAGTGCTTAGCAAGTCGATTATTAATCACTTAAATGAATTATCCTCACAGTTGTGACTTGAATAAAAAAATTGATTAGGTTGCGACATAATAAAAAAAGATCAGAGGATTGTAAGTTCACTAACAACCTTCGGATTTGCATTTAGTTTCATTGGAAAAACCAACAAAAGTAGCACATTTACTCTCTCAGCCAGTCAGCCTACTCCCAAAGATAAATTCATATTTAGAGAGAGACTTTCTGAAATTCTCTCCTTCCCTAACCTGCAACAGGTAGCTCCCTCTCCATGTTTATATAGAAACCCTCAAATTTAACCATTCTGCCCCCTGAAAATATCATGAAGTCTATGCACCTAGAGGTGTGAATCACCTCTATATAATAACTAAAAACTTCCCAAGCAAGAGCATATTTGAGGTTTTTTTTAACATCTATGGCATATCAAAAGGAAGTTATATCAAAAAACTTTTGAGCCTCTTCAACCTAAAGCTGATCAGCTACTATCTTGCAAGACCCATATACACCTTCTCCAACTCGCCAAAATCATATTGCATACAGGGAAGGAGAGAAAATCATTCCACCTTATAAAGGGGCACAAGCCTTGCGTCTTTACTGTCACTTTAAATCCATGTTCTAGTTCTATGAACCAAGTGCTACCATCTTGCTCCAAATCCTAGATACAGATCTAAAAGGAAATCACTAGTTCCAGAGGGAAAACAGAGAGATGCTGGACAAGAAACAATTCTTTCCATCTTCTAAGAATGTCCACTTCACTGTCCAACAGAAACTAGTATTATGATTTCCTTGGAGTTACTGATCTGGAAGACCAAAGACCTCTAAAAGCTGTGGCAGTAAACGTGCATCGTAAGTAGGTTGCACTCCTGATGTTCCCTTAGCATTCACAAGCTTGCAAAGATACTATGGAGAACCCATGCAACTCACAGGATGAAGCTTCAACATTCACCGCATTCCCTCTTTACTAAAATGCATAACCTTAAAAGATATAAGTAGATGCCATTTAAAGTTATTGTTCTTCTTCTTTTTTTAAAATAAAGTTGTTGTTCCCTTAACGGACACATACACCATTTTTAGATTGCAGGTGTATTAAGGAGAAAGTCACTCTAGCTTCATATAACTAAGCCACAAGAATTGCAGCACATCCATGCAGCTCATAGGATAAAGCCTCCTCACACACTAAATTTTCCCTCTTCACTTATATGCGCTACATCAAAAAGACCAAGCAGATGCATACTATCTAAAGTTGTTCTCTTAATGTTCACGCACAGCAAATGAAGTTGCATATGTATTAAGGAGAACGTGATTCTAGCTTCATTTCACAACAAAACATGACCAGAAGGACGACAATGCAACTCTTAAGATGAAGCAGATCTCTCCATTTTCCAACTTGACTAAAATGCATAACCCTGAAATGTTCAAATTGATGCTCATCATTAAAAGTTAGCCCAATTCCTGTTCGCTCCAAATGCACAAGAAGGCTATCCCAAAATCACCCATGTATCCTCCTCTTTCATTTTAAACATCATCCAATATTAGATAGGACTTCATAAGCAATCAACTAATAAGTTTGGCTCCATATTGCAGCAATCGACTACTAACTTTGGCTCCAAAAATTTTTTGACGCAGAATATTTTTCAAATCAAATTAGTACTAAATAAGTGGACACTGATCTTCAATCCTTTGAGGGGAAAGATGGATATAGCAAAAAAGAGGGGGGAGGGGGATTACATTGTACAACTTGCACTTCATAGTTCAAAAGACCTATGATCAAGAGAAGTTTAGTTCAGGCTCATCTAGTTGTCACACTCTTCTTTCTTCTTTTTCAGGATACCGATGGTCTCAGAGCTAGCTTGCGTGCTTCTTGACTATTCTACCGAGTACATGTATCCTCTAACCAACACAAGTACAGTAACACTTATTTCCTCTATCTTTTTGCTTTCCGGATATGAAAGTGCGGAGTAGGTACCAGCAGTCTTAATTATGCGAATATAACATCGACTCTAATCATAGAAGATATCATTATTATGTTTTGTATTTCTACAGAAACAATAATGTGAAACACGCACCTTAACGAGTACATTAAGTGTTGAATTTACACAAACTGGTATACATAACCCACGCAAACAACATGAATAACAAGCTTAAACAAAATATTGGAACAAACTCTGCAAGTATAAAACTTTTCAGGGGGGTTTTCATCAAACGCTAAAAGATAGAAAGACTCACATGCAAAAATCACTTGGCAACCATCCTAGCAATGAAATCCTCATACCGGATCTTCCCATCGGATCCAACATCAACTTCTCGGATCCACTCATCAAATTCCGCAGGCTCAAGCTTCTCCCCAATACTCGTTAAAATATGCTTTAGATCCGAAACGACGACGAAACCAGTGCCGTCTTTATCAAGGACCTTGAACGCATCGCGCAGTTGACGATCAAATGGCTCCGGTTTGAGGTGTTTTGACATGAGGTCTAAAAATCGGTTGAAATCGAAGGGCGCGGTGAGTTTTTCCTCGGCGATTATTGATTTGAGTTGGGCTTGGGTCGGGTTACCACCGAGTGATCTCATTAGGATCCCGAGCTCCGATGGAGCGATTTTGCCGTCGCCGTCGGTGTCAAAGAGAGTGAATGCCTCCTTCATGGAGGATATTTGATCGTTACTCAGATCTTTCACCATTGCTATTTGCTTTCTCTTGACTCTCTTTGCTTTTCTCCTATGTATAAAACTCGGGGGCGTTTCACTTATTTTTGAAAGTTCATATCCGCGTAGCTAGTAATAATGCCAATGGAAGTTAAAATGGGCCCCAATCGAACTTAGGCTCGGATCTCTATATATATTGCAGGGCTATTCGTCCGTCGATACGGTATTTAGTTATTTCGGTTTGATATTTTTAGTATTTGATTTCTTAAAATGCAATATCAATATCATGCCTAATTAAATTCGGTATGATTCGATTTTTCTCTTTTCGATTTCGGTTTATTCGGTTTGATAACTTCGGTTTATTCGGTTTGAATACTAACTAGTGCATAAAGTCATAGACTATAATATTCTAAATTAAAGTACTCAAAAGTACAAAACTAAAAATATTTGTTCACAAAAAATTTGTCCAAAACTAGCAAATATCAACCCAGAGTGAGAAAAACTACACATAAAAAGAATAAATTTGATCATTAGAAATGTCTTGTTACCTTTTTAAAGTTAATTGATTAACTTAGAGAATAAAGGAAAGTTAAATTTTAGATTTTTATATTTACGTTATAATTAATAATATGTGTATTGTTTAATATATACATATTTCGGTACGGTATCGGTATTTAAAATACCAAATACCATATCTAATACCAATATTTTTTAAAACTTTAACCAAATACCCAAAATTTTCGGTTTCGGTACGGCAATTTGATATTTACCAAATATGCACAACCCTAATGCATTGAGACTAAAAGATAAAGCACAATTCATAAACCAATTAGCTATTTGTAGCAAAAAAAAATTTTTTGCTTTCTTTTAAGTGAGTATTATTAAATTAGACTAGGTACATCTTAAGGAGATTGAATCTAGATTTTGGAATGATTTGGCGGGTTTTTGAGGTGGTTTGAATTGAAAATTCGAAGTAGAAGATGAAACATGAAAAAAATGATATGTTTATCACATTGTGTATGATTTGTGTATCACATATATATCATATTTGTATCAAATGTATATCACATGTATATCCATATACACTTGTGTGTGTGATACATGCGTGGTACATATTTGATACATGTGCCGCGAAAGAATTTTTTGAACTCGATTTTAACTATGAATTTTGATTCCAAATCAGTCCTAATCACCTCCAATCTCCCATAAAATATGTATATTGACTCATCTATATATTTTCAATGAATTTCAACCATACTCATTGAAAAAGGTCCTTTTTTGCTTAGATTTTTAGAATCTTGTATTGTGATGACCCGATAAGTCATCTTAAGTTTTAGAACCTAATTCTGTGCTTTGAAGCCTTAAATACCTCATTTTAGCCTTCTTCGATTTATGTGCGCAGTCCGGGTCCTTTTCTTTCGGAAAGCTTTTATGTTAAAAACTGAGAAAATATAAAAGTTTTGCCTTAAAATCATTTGAGTTGACTTCGGTCAACGTTTTGGGCAAACGGAACCAAATTCGTGCTTTAACGGTCCCGGTGAGTCCGTATCGTGATTTGGGACTTGGGCGTATGCCCGTAATCGAACTCGAAAGTCTCTAGCCCGAGTCATCGCGCTTTGTTGAAATTTGAAAGTTAAAGGTTTAATGACTTTGAAATGTTTGACCAAGGTTTGACTTTTTAGATATCGGGTCCGTATTTTGGTTTCGAAACCCGGTATAGGTCCAATACTATATTTATGACTTGTCAAATATGGTGAAAAACGGAGTTGGTTTGACGTGATTCGTATGTCCAGTTGTGAAATTAGAAGTTCATGAGTTTTCTTGAAAATTTCCTTTAATTTGATGCTAAATTCGTAGTTCTAGGTGTTATTTTAGAGATTTGATCGCGAGAGCAAGTTCCTATGATGTTTTTAAACCCGTGTGCATATTTGGTTTAGAGCCCCGAGGGCTCGGGTGAGTTTCGGATAGGCTACAGAGTGAAATTGGACTTAGAAACATTGCTGGTGTGTTTTAGTTCTTGTGCAGGCCTCTGATCTCACATTTTCTAGGTCAGGCGTCGCATATGCCACCTCGGTCAGGTTCGCATGCAACAAGTTCTTCGCATTTGCGAAGAGGGGTGAGTCAACACTGAGTTCGAATTTGCGATCATTTGGTTGCAATTGCGAGGAGCCATTGTTCGCATTTGCGAACAAGTCATCACAATGATGATAACATGAATTGTGAGACTTCGCAATTGCGAAGAAAAACTCGCATTTGCGGGGTTCGCAAGGTCACAATTGCTATACCTGCAACTGGTCTAATAGCTGAAAAACGAGATTTTCCCCCATTCTTCAAATTTTCAAAACAAGAAAACCCTAGAGGCGATTTTCCCAAGAACTCTTCTTCCCCAAATCATTGGTAAGTAATTCTAAAGTAGATTCTTTCAATATTTCATACATTTCCTAAGATTTCAACCTAAAATCTTGTATTTTCATGGTGGGAATTGGGGTTTTTGGATAGAATTAGGGATTTTTGTAAAATAGGGATTTAGACCTCAAATTGAGGTTGGGTTCTAAAACAAATTACATAATAGGGCACGGGGGTGAATGGGTAATCAGATTTTGGTCATAATTTCGGGTTTGGACCAAGTGGGCCCATGGGTTGACTTTTTCAATAATGACCTAAATTGAATTCTTTACATTCATGGATAGTTCCTAAGGCTTATTTTGAATCGTTTGGTTGGTAATTTGCTAGATTCTATTGGTTCAGAGGCTTGTTTGAAAGACAAAGATGTGTGTTGATACCCAATTTTTTCCTATATTATTTTCAAAATGCATATATATTTTATAAATAATGTATGAGCATCAATTAATATTTTTTTCATAATTTTCTATATTTTTAAAGGATTTTTATTTAATTTATTCCATCATTTTATTATCTAAATAATTACTAATTACACCACAAATGATTTTATAATAGTTTTATTGCTTAATTCTATCATTTTATATCTATATTAAGTTTTAATTATTTTACGCATAATCATATTTACATCTTCAGGCTATAATTGCAATAACTTTGCAATAATAGCCCATGTGTGCATAATTACTTTATTTTTACACAAAAATGACTTTTAAAAAAATATATTTTATAATATTAAGTAATTATTTTAAATCATTTTCATACATAAATAGCTTTTTCATCATTTATTAACTATTTTTATAAATTATTTTATCAAACTAATTGGGTATTTAACATATAGCCTCTTTTAATTTGATTTTCGGACCTTAGCCCAATTTCCACCCCATCCCAATTAAATTATCCCATTAACCCATAATCCTAATCCATACCCGCTCCAGCCTAGAATTAATTCTGGCCGTTGATCTCATGAGATCAACGGTCCAGGATATTCTTTCCATTTTTAATTAACCAAACGACCCCAAAACCTTACCCGTTCTTCCAAAATGGCCGCCCTTGAAACCCCTTCCTCCTCTCTTCTCTCTCACCCTCCTCCTAACCCTAGCCCGCCGTCACTGAAACCCCTTCGATTCATTGGTTTTCTCTTCAATTTCAGGCCTTACCCGGCCTCCTATCTCTACTGGTGTTATGATTTTCGTATTGCTTGATGGAATCTCAAAGAGATTCGAACCATATTTGGTTCAAATCGCTCATGTTCTCGATGAATCCGTCTGTGTTCATTCCTATGTCTGTGAGTACTAATACCTTCATGTTTATGGCTTCAAATCTCTGGTTCAAACTAGATTTTTCTCACCCCTGTTCATTTTTTTTACATAACCTTACTATTTCTGGCTAAATCCGTTCAGATCTCTTTAGATCTGAACTGATTTGAGTTTGTTTGTTACTTTTTCTTTAAGATTCTGCTGTTTTTTCATACCATTGTTAACCGATTTTTGTTTTCCCCTAAAAGCTAGGGTTTTAATTTTTTTTTAAGAAGTTTCTGCAAAAATGTTTTAAAACATTTAAGTGTTTAACTCCAATTTTCTTCCTTTACTTTTTTGACTGATTTTCATCTCTATGTCTTTATGTCCTAAGGTTTCTAATTATTCTACTGCTTGCTATAATGTTTGCCCGTTTACTTTGGCTGTCAATTAAACTGATTTACTTTCTTAATTAGGGTTTGAAATTGTACTTTTTTAAAACTGATATCTCTCTGAAAGATTTTTACCTATTCTTTCCTTTTATGTGATTCATAATTGGTACTACTTTCCTTAATTATATTACTGGTCTAATTTCTGGGCTTTGATTGTTATGAACGACTTATAAGTGATCTCTAGAATTATTGCTTACCTTATTAAACCTCAATCTTGGCTTATAATTGATTCTCCTTAATCTAAGTGATAGTTCTGTGATTCTTTCATATTAATTGATTTGTATTGATTGATTAATTGATTTTTGCATACCTTATTTGTGTGTCGTTGATTTGCCTGCCTTATTTGGTTTACTCTACTGTATGCTATATAAACTTTTCATTGTTCCGATTTTCAAACACGCTGAGACACAAGCTCACTCTTACAGACCTACACTTACACACACTTGAGTTCTTTCTATCACTCTGATTTACTGCATTGTCTAGCCGGCTGAAAGCCAAGGCTAGACTCTTGGATTCAAATTTCTATCTCTTTCCCGTTTACTCTCTCCCTAACTAGTATGCCTTAATTCCTGTTATTTTGTTCTATTCTATATGCTATGTAGTCAGTTTATTATAGACCTCGACATACTTCTGTTTGGATACCTGATTCCTGACCATCTCTTTCTCAACTACTGTGCCTTAGTTCTTATTATCTTGTTATGTTCCATGAGAATTATATGATTATTTTATTTTAAACCTCGATATGCTTCTGTTTACCTTATAGTTCCTCTTTATTTCTCTCTCAACTAGCATGCCTCAATTCCTGTTAACCTACTCTGTTCTGTGTGCTTATCTTAGCATGTTTCTGCCTGATCCATGGTTTCTGTTTACCTCTTTCTAGACTAGTATGCTTTAGTTCCTGTTCTATGTGTTTGTTCGTTTAGATACTTCAAACTTCAGCATGTTTTTGTTTAATACATGTCTATGTGGACTCACCTAGTGGTAATTAATGAACTAAGTAATCTTCAGTAATAATGTAATAATATCTGTAATAACAAATCTAGGGTTATTAGTAAAAGCTGGGAGGGGGGTTTCTATATATCTTTGTTCAAGCCCGGGTAGAAATCCCGCCTGTAGGTCCATTGTGTTGATTCCTTATGTGCATGCTACCGTTTGTTTAGAGATCCTGCCCATAGGATTTCCTTCTGACCGTTTATGATTCTGAATTTTCATATTTTTGGCATATTAGAGACACTGTCTGTCACGACCCAAAATCTACTAAGGTCGTGATGGCGCCGGACACCACCATCAGGCAAGCCACTCATTAATTAGCTGAAATAAATTCATGTTTTAACATTTATGAAAAACATTACCTTTCACTTTATTACATAGTAGCTAAATAAAAGTTCGTTAAGCAAATACAATGGTTTAAATATTCCATTTTAGCGATTATATCCCAAACACACCCCAGAACCCGGTGTCACAAGTATATGAGCAATTTCTAAGAATTTATACAATCATCACAAAGCTTGTCCGAAATACAAATTGGACAGGGAATTTAAAATGAAAATAAATACAGTACAAGGGAGACTCTGTCAGCTGCGGACCGCCTCCGGATGGTGCAGCTCGCCTAAGTCTCCAAACCAGCCATGTCACTATGAAAGTACATGTGCAGTGAAAATGCACAACAAGTGTAGCATGAGTACAAAAATAACGTGTAATCAGTAAGTCGCCAGCCTAACCTCAGAGAGGTAGTGACGAGAGGTCGAATTAGACACTCACTAGGGTCCAACAATTTATTTAACAGCATATGATGAACACGGTAGGCATGTAAAGGTAGTAAAGCAGCAAATATATAAGGCACTGAAATCCAAGTAAATACTGGAAGTAAACAAACAGTTACCACTTTCTCATTTCCCCCCAAATATCTTAAATAAACAATTTCCTCTTTGTTTTCCCCCAAATATCTTAAATAAACAATTACTTCTTTATTTTTTCCCAAAAATCTTATCACTTCAAAATCCATGAAAGAAACATTTAACAACTTAGCATGCGCATACAGGATAAGGACAACCGGCCTGAGCCATCATAATAATCGTCTCTGTGCACTGCCGAGGGTCGAACGACCCGTACCATAAGTGCACCTTTCAATAAAATAATCATGTCTATGCACTGCCGAGGGTCCAACGGCCCAAACCATAAGTTCATTTTAAATCCGCCGCGGCGTACGGCCCGCTCCCATGAGAGTGGGGGAAATAACACTCCGCTCGCGGAATATAAATTGCGAAGCGGTCACATGCAGTCATGCACAATCAACAGTCCACCCCGAATACGTCGGGGAACAAATACTCAAGTAAATGAAAGATTTCTCTTTTAAAAATCACAAAATAGTGTTTAAATCCTTTCTCGAAATTCATTTGCCAAGTCTAGTAAAATTCAATAATATCACCTTATCAAGTATACAATTATCCACGGAGGAAAATAATTCTCTTTCCAGCTGATTAAGAAAATGAAATCTAGTCTTCTTTAGATATTAAATTACGGTTTCGATTATATTAGCAGTCAAATAATACAGGTAGGATCACGGGTACAACACATGAGGCATGCTAGTGGGTCCTAGACTACCCGGACATGGCATAATAGTAGCTACGCATGGACTCCCGTCACCTCGTGCGTACGTAACACCCGAAGATAATAGCACATACTAAATTAGTTCACCTAGGGGGACAATTCTCCCTCACAAAGTTAGAAAGGAGACTTACCTCGCTCCGAAGTCCCATAACCGACTTCCAAGCCCTTCCGACGACTCCCATGGATGCACAACGCCCCAAAACTACCACATAACGGGCAAAGCAATGAAAATTCATCCTAATACTCACAACAAATTCAAATTGTATACTTTCCTAACTCCGCTCGGTGAATTGACCAAAATGCCCTCGGGCCCACGTGCCCGAAAATCCAAAATTTCTCGAAGACGTATTCTATCCATAGCCTTATTAACTCAAATATACAATTTACTCTAAATTCCAGGCTCAAATTCGTGGTTAAAATCCAAATACAAATTTCTAGGTTTTTCTTCAACATTTCCAAAATTTTCCACAATTTTCATGTATAATTCCATGCAATAACCTTGTATTTAACTTAGAAACATGAAGGAATTACTTACCTTTTGATCCTCGACGAAAACCCTCTCTTGAAGCTCCTCCGAATCATCCAAACCAAAAGAAAAATGGAAGGAAATGACCAACATTCTCGATTTTAAAACATTCTACCCAGGCCATTTTTCGCACCTGCGATTCCGCAGGTGCGACCAAACCTCCGCACCTGCGGCTTTCCCCAGCTCAAGCCAACTTCGCACTTGCGCCCCAATGCCCGCATCTGCGACTTCGCAGGTGCGGAAATATCATCGCACCTGCGCTCCCAGCCAAACCACCACTTCTTCGCACCTGCGGCGCCACAGTCGCACCTGCGGCTCCGCACCTGCGGCCCAAGCCTCGCAGGTGCGGTCACACCAGATGACAACAATTTCAGCCTTCTTCTAACTTCAAATATTGATCCGTTAATCACCCGGAATCCACCCGAGGCCCCCGGGACCCTGTCCAATTATACCAACATGTTCCAAAACATAATGCAGACTTGCTCGAGGCCTCAAATCACATCAAAAAACGCCGAAATCACGAATCGCACTCAAACTCAAACTTTACGAACTCAAAAATTTCTAACCTCTACATCTGATGCCGAAACCTATCAAATCACGTCCGATTGACCCCAAATTTTGCACACAAGTCATATTCGACATTACAGACCTGTCCCAACTTCCGGAATTGCATTTCGACCCCGATATCAAAATTTCCACTTCCGGTAGGATTTCTTCAAAACCTTCAAATTTCTATCTTTAGCCAAATGACTTCAAAATGACCTCCGGACATCCGAATTCACTTCCGATCGCGCTCCCAACTACAGAATCACCATATGAAGCTATTCTCAGACTCAAAATCCCAAACGGACATCAAAATCACTAAAATCCGCTTCAAGCCAAACTTAGGAAATTCCTTCAAAAATGCTTACTTCCACAATATACGCCGAGACGCTCCCAAGTAATCCAAAACACGATCCGGAGATACGCTCAAGTCTGAAATCATCATACGAACTTGCAGAAACCTTCAAATCCTGATTCGGAGGTCGTTTACTCAATATTCCAATCTTAGTCCATTTCTCCAACTTAAGGCTTCTGAAATGAGAATTTTCTTTCCAAATCAACTCTAAACTTCCCGAAATTCAATTCCGACCATGCCTGCAAGTCATAACACCTGAAACGGAGCTGCTCATGACCCCAGACTTCTGAACGACGCGCTAGAGCTCAAAACGACCGGTTGAGTCGTTACACTGCCTATGGGTCCTTTATAATTCTACATTAGAATCCATGTTCATAGGATCAACACATATTTCTAATCTTAATGTGCATTAGTGGTCATGCATATAGGATTCTATTTGTTTGAGCTAATAAATTTTCCTGGCAATTTGCTTTAAAAATTCTGCCCCAACGTGATTAATAGATATCATGCCTATAGGAAATAAAAAAACCAGTTTCAACTTAGATACCATGCCTACAGAAATAACAGGAATCAATTTCAAAACCTAGAAATCATGTCTATAGGATTTAAACTAATAGATATCATGTCTATAGGGTAAATCAGTTGTACATTTAGAAATCATGCTTGTAATCAGTTTCAACACTTAGAAATCATGCCTATAGGAGTTAATTAATTCTGCAAAAGTAGAAAGCGTGCTTATAGGATCTAAAGTGATAAAAACATGTCTGTTAAAATCAGTAACTCGTTGTTATAGGTCTATAATTAACAGTTGTAGATACCATGCCTATAAGATTCTATTCTGGTTATCACTTAGGCAAACCTGTAGGTTTATTAAGAATTCTAGGCCTAAAACTGTGATCTCTTGCTGCTTGAATTTTCCCAGATTCATAACTTAATCAAAATCAGTGGGCAAATTGATAGGTCCCGATGCTCGCCTTAAACAAACTGCTTCTCTACATTCTGTTTCTGCTCATCTAGATATCCTTCCTATAGGATCCTAAATTAATGAAATTTGATGATTGAACTGCGTGCATTTGTTGACTATTTGTGGAGGTTAACATGAGCTTTTAGTTGCTCTTCTATGACAGTCTTATTTGAATTTTGTTTGTCGCCTAGATTTTTCTCATTTTAAGCAACCTAGATCAGTCTAGAACCACCTTAAATAAAGGTCCTAAACACCTCTAGGACCATAGGTAAGGGACAGATAGTGCACGCATAAGACACGAGTTAGAAGCTACTAAAACGCTTAAGTAACAATTGAAAGATAGTAATTGGATAGTAAAGGAGATGATGACCTATGCGCTAACACTATGTGTAGCACCCCACCTGGGAAAAGTTACCAAGTATTGCATGAAAATGATCCTATAGGCTACAAAACTTAGGACCCCTTTAATTCATGTTTTAAAATAATAGTTGTCTAAATTACTTTATTTTTCTTTAAAGACTAATTTGCTTAATTAAGTTCGGTCGGGACCCACCGTTGTGGACCTCGAGGGGTGCCTAACACCTTTCCCTCAAGGTAATTTCGAGCCCTTACCCGATCTCTGGTGATGCAAACTAGTTTCATGAGTTAATTACTCTAGGTGCCCTAACGCACCTTAATCCATTAGGTGGCGACTCTTCAAATCCCATATCCCATCCCAAAAGGAAGGGAGTTGTCTCAAAAATGTCGAAACCCTGATTTCGCGCGAGAAAAAGGGGGCACGACAGCATGGCGACTCTGCTGGGGATATACCTAGGCTCTTACCATAAAAAAATTGATTTTTGTGAAATAGTCTTTAAGCATGCTTTATTCTGTTAATACTTGCACACCCTTTCCCTTTCCCACTTTATGTGAATTTATTTGCCTATTTTTTAAGCCTTTAGTATTTCTCTTTCTTGTTTTATTACTCTTTATTATGGAAACTGATATGTCTCTTTGTTTTCTTTCCTTTTTTTCTAAAATGCCGTTTCAATTATTAAATACCGCATTTATTATTTTTAACGTGCAAATAAGTGACAACGTGCTATTTTTTGTTGCATAAATCATGCTCAACATCATATTCCACTCGTTCGTAATCAATACCATAGAAACTCTTGATGAGTGTTTGCGCTCGTCCTATATATCATCCCTTTGAATTCAGAAAGGTTTATTTGCGGTAAAACTAGTCGATCAGTAGTGCAGTCGACGGTTCCGTACCTTTCCCCCTCAATTTGTCCGCTTGAGGGTACCAATCTAGACCTTTATAGAAACCTTACTCTGATTTATTGTACATGCATCATGGTCAAACCTAGCCAGGGTTAATATGTTGTCCACATAATAACCCTTTAGGAAAAGCCTTGTCCAAAAGTCCACTGGGGTTTCCATAATCCCAATAGACACAACCACAATCTGTGCATTATTTGGAGAAATAAGTGCCAATATGCTAATCACTGATGTATAAGTAGTCAAATCTGGAGGGAGAAAGGGTCTAACCTTATTTGTTTTGCATAAAATGAGGCACGAAGTCCCCAGGTTCGACATAGTCCAAAGAATACCACCATTGTTGCTGGATTGGTGGGAGAACCTTTCGCCAAGCGACAAAGACCATATGAAAAGGGTCCTTGGAAACTTACCCTCTTTATTGGACATCCAACCAAACAATATGTTGATCGAAGCGGCCACTATGTTCTGGGACGGAGAAAGGTCCGTGTTCCATTTGGAAACATAGAAATGACCCCTCTCTTGGAGGAGATAGAGGGATTCGCTGGATTACCTTGGGACAGTCTTGGTTTATTGGTACCGGAGAATCGTACCACTAGGGGTTGTTTGAAAATGATGGGATTGAAAAGGAACGACGATCTGGAGTGCCTGAAAAAGTCCTACATACCCTTTGACTACCTCCTCATAGCAAATCCTATCGTACCTTTTGTGATGAATTTTCCATTACCTCCCTGGGTTGGACTACCGTAGGATTTTTGTGTTCGTCGGATGCTTCCTGGGTATGATAGTGTTTCCAAGCAAAGGAAACAAGACTCACACCAGACTGGCCATGGTAATTAAAACTCTAATGGAAGGAATCGAGGGTAAAACATATACTATCGTCCCTATGATTATAGCAGACATATATCGGGCCTTGGATCGTTGCTAGAAGAGGTTCAAACACTTCTAGGGTTGTAATCTGCTGCTACAGGTTTGGTTGCTAGAACACCTCCAGAGAGGTAGATACCGCCAAGAGTTTCCACGAAGGCCGTGGAATGATCACATAGTCTTTTATCACCCTAAGAGAATGACCTTCATCCCAGACAAGTTTGCTCAACCGGAGAATGCTACAGAATGGGTGCAGTTTTTTGACAATTTGACTGAGGACCAGGTTCAATGGATGTTCGAATGGTTGCCTACCAGTGAGTTCATCATTAGATCTAGGTACGCTCCGTACTTGGTGTTGATCGGGTTAAGGGGCATATACGGCTATGTCCCTATTATGGTTATGAGGAAGGCAGGCAGGAAGCAAGTCATACCGCGAGTTTCTAAAATGAGTCATTACAGGGCAGATTTTCAGGATGACGACATCCCGTACAAATGTGAAGCTCAGCATATGTGACACCTAAAGATTATTGTAGAAAGGGACCCCATCGAGCCAGACAGGTATCACGCAGGGCATGTACGCTTTTACCTATCATGGTTGGAAGACATCATAGCAGGGATAGTTGAGCCGGGAATCGGTGGGGGAAACATGGTCATAGATGAAGTTGCTGAGGCCCAAGTAAAATACAGTAAACCATGCAAAAGGGTTCGTGAGTCCGAGGCCGAGCATTTGGAGCAACACAAGACTGATATGGAACTGATCAATGAGTGGAAGGAAAGGGCTATCAAATCCAATGAAAGGTTGGAATATTTGGAGCAGGGTCTGATGGAACTAGAGGCGAAGACAAGCAAAAGAGTCGTCAACTGCCAGAATGCTGAGGGAAGCGAATGAGGGCATCTAGCAAGAGTATACCTGTTGTTGGGCATGCACGACCTGGGGAACCTGATCGAGAGGGACAAGAAGATAAAGCCTGGAGAAGGTCCTTCTAGGACCAAGTATATTTTATTCACCTGCTTTTTCAAATGTAATAAGGCCAAGTGCCATTAGTGATTCATCTTATTCAATGTCGTTTTTGATTTATCTACTTTTACATTAATGAAATGAGGCAATTATTGGCATCTAAGTTCTCCAAATTAACTTGTCGCTAGTCCTACCTCGGGCACAACGAGGCTCCCCAAATTAGGACATGCTTTTATATCCCTGAAATGTGTGTTTAAATACTGCAATATTTTCTCATGATCCTCACTGACTTGACTACCTTTTGTTTTTGCTTTTGTTTTCTTTCTTTTATTCCCCTCCCCAAAGGTGGTTCGTGCATTCTGGCATCATCATCATATCACACAAGATCCAGGGGGCCCTCCACCTCCTAGTCCACTTAAGGTCGTGGAATGATCACATAGCCTTTTATCACCCTAAGAGAATGACCTTCATCCCAGACAGGTTTGCTCAACCGGAGAATGCTACAGATGGGTGCAGTTTTTTGACAATTTGACTGAGGACCAGGTTCAATGGATGTTCGAATGGTTGCCTACCAGTGAGTTCATCATTAGATATAGGGACGCTCCACACTTGGTGTTGATCGGGTTAAGGGGCATATACCCTTATGTTCCTATTATGGTTATGAGGCAGGCAGGCAGGCAGGAAGCAAGTCATACCGCGAGTTTCTAAAATGAGTCATTACAGGGCAGATTTTCAGGATGACGACATCCCGTACAAATGTGAAGCTCAACATATGTGACACCTAAAGATTATTGTAGAAAAGGACACCATCGAGCCAGACAGGTATCACGCAGGGCATGTACGCTTTTACCTATCATGGTTGGAAGACATCATAGCAGGGATAGTTGAGCCTGGAATCGGTCGGGGAAACATGGTCATAGAGGAAGTTGCTGAAGCACAAGTGAAATACAATAAGCTGCACAAAAGGGTTCGTGAATCCGAGTCCGAACGTCTGGATCAACACAAGGCTGATATGGAATTAACCAATGAATGGAGGGAAATGGCTATCAAGTCTAATGAAAGGCTAGAATATCTGGAGTAGGGTTTGATGGAGCTGGAGGAGAAGACGAGGAAGAGGGTCGCCAACTGTCAGAATACTGAGGGAAGCGAAGGAGGACATCTAGCAAGGGTATACAAGATGTTGGGCATGCGCGACCTGGGGAACCTGATCGATGGAGATAAGAAGATCAAGCCTGGGAAGGTCCTTCTGGGACCAAGTAGATTAGGTTTATCTGCTTTCTCAAATGTAATAAGGCCAAGTTCCATTAATGACTTATCTTGTTTAGTGTCGTTTTAGATTCATCTACTTTACATTAATGAAATGAGGCAATTATTAGCACTGAAGTTCTCCAAATCAACTTGTCGCTAGGCCTACCTCGGGCAAAACGAGGCTCCCAAATTAGGACGCGAATTTACATTCCCGCACTATGTGTTTAGATATTGCAAATACTCTTTTTGGAAACCTTACTAACTTGGTTACCTTTTGTTTTCCTTCCCTTTTTGATTATTCTCATTTCCCAAAGTTGGTTCACGCATACCGACATCATCATATTACCATACCAGATCCAGAGGCCCTCCACCTTCTCCTCCTTCAGGTGTACCGAAAGGCACAGGGAAAGCTAAAATGGATGATATGAACGGCAACACTGCACATGTTGAGAATGTGGAAACTTCCGATGGTCGGGGCACTCAGGCCCCAAATGATTTGGTTTTATGGCGTGAGCAGAAGATACTTGAACTGCAGGGTGAGCTTGAGCAGGTCCGTAACTTGGCAAATATCTCCTTCACATTGAATGTACTAGACACCTAGAACCCTGCACCACCTTAGAACACACCTGACAAACGCCCACAAAATCCTCCCGCACCTCACTAGTATACAACCCCTCCTCAAAATCAGCATCTCCCTACTCAATACCCACAAACTAGCTATCACACTCCTCAAAACACACCGCAACCTATCCCGGAACCCCAGAACTCCACTAATGATCACCACTATACCCAAACTCCTAGCATTCACCAGAACAACCCTATATACGTAGAAACCTTATCTCACTCCACTCAACAAATCTCTTATACACTAGAATACACCGAGAAGGACTTGCTCATCAAGAATATGGATGAGGAGCTCAAGAAGCTAACAGGCCGAGTTCAGGGTGTTGAACGAGGCAAAGGGATTGAAGGTTTGAATTACGAAGATTTGTGCATACAACCGGATGTGGAACTGCTAGAGGGTAACAAACCTACCAAGTTCAAAATGTTTGATGGAACGAGCGACCCCAAGGTTCATTTGAGAACTTACCGTGACAAGCTCGTGGGGGTTGGAAAATACGAAAGGATTCGCATGAAGCTGTTTATGAGAGGCCTTACTGGAGATGCCCTGTCTTGGCACATTATCCAGGATCCCAAGAAATGGGATAATTGGGTGAGCATGGCATCATATTCCATGGACAGGTTCAGATTCAACACAGAGAATGCACCGGATGTTTTCTATATCCAGAACCTCAAGAAGAAGCCAACTGAGACCTTCCGCGAGTATGGTACTCGGTGGAGGTCAGAAGCAGAAGGTCAGGCCGGTGTTAGATGAGGATCAGATGAACAAGTTCTTTGTCAGGGCATAGGATCCACAATATTACTAAAGGTTAATGGTTATCAAGAATCATAAGTTCTCCGATATCATCAAGCTCGGAGAAAGGATCGAGGAAGGTATTAAAAGTGGAATGGTGATGAATTTCGAGGCATTGCAGGCCACGAACAAAGCATTACAATCAGATGGTATATCGAAAAAAAAAGAAGTGGGAACAGTAATGGTTTCCCAAGGCCCGAAAACTCCATTTGTATACCAAACACCTCCACCCACATACCAACCATCACCTCCTAGATATTCCCAACCTGCTACCGCCTACCATACCTATAATTACCAACCATCCTATTATCAGTCACCTCCAACTCATCCAAACTACCAAAAACCCAGGCCTAATTTTGACCGCAAACTACCCAGACAATACACCACCATTGCTGAACCCATCGACCAGTTGTACAAAAGGTTGAAAGCCGCTGGTTATGTAACCCCTATTCCCGCTGTGGCAATGGATAATATCTCAATGGGTGAATCCAAAGAAGACCTGTGCATATCATTCTGGCATGAAGAGACACACTATTGACGAGTGCCGCACCTTGAAAGACAAGATCCAAACACTGATTGATAATAAGGTCATACAGGCAAAGAAAGCTGCACCCAACGTCCGAAACAATCCTCTCCCAGATCATAGGGGTAGAGGGGTCAATGTGATAGAAACTAATGGAAAGTAGGATCCTGAGGGATCAATCGGGCTTATTCAAGAAGGTGATGATCCTAAGAAACCTGCAATCACACTCAATCCCATTATGGTGCAGGTACAACCACCAGTTGAGGTCGAGGTAGCCACATCAGTTCCTTTAGAAGTAGAAGTAACACCACCTGCAACAAAACTCACTCCATTTGAAGTGGAGGTGGCCACATCTTTCACTGTAATGGTGGAATCCACACCACACTTCAGTTCCAATGCTGTACCTTGGGATTATGTGGCCGAGGCTAGAAGAAAGGAAAAGTCAAAGATAGAAGAATCCGGCGCTGCACAAGGAATGACCAGAACATGAAGGGTTTATACACCTGAATATTTAGGAGAAACCAGTAAACAAGCTTCTAACAAAACGCTCATCATTGAGACCGGTCCAGATGACCTCTGGAGGAACGTACAGGCGAGGGAGTACTCTGTCGTTGATCATCTGAACAAGACTCCCGCCCAGATATCCATCCTGTCATTATTGCAAAATTCTGAACCAAGTTCAGTCAACCGCAGCGTATGGAGCAGCCAGAAGGGTCATCTAGTTAACTGGGGCAGAATTTTGAGGAGGACCCTCAAAATTATACGGCAGAAGAAGTCGCAATGTCTCTGATTATATCATAGTTACTGGTTCATCTAACTAATTTCTAAACTATATAATACTATGTCTTTTGAAAATTATGCACGCATACTTTTGAAAAAGGAAACTTTGCTTTAGAAAACACTACCCTAATAGCTTGAACGGGATCTTCAGACAGAGCGGGGAAAATCGAGCAAGAAAAGGCAGAACCAACCTTCCCCCGCAAAACTCACAAAATTTTCTTTGGGTGCAGGACTATATCACCATGATAAAAACCGTCACAACGACGCAATCGCTATTCATAAAACACATTGTTAGCTAAGAATACTTCACTCTTACTCTTCTCTTTGCATGGGACTAAGCATTGTCCCAAACATTGCATGAGACTAAGCCCTATCTCAACAACTGCATGAGGCTTAGACCTGCCCTTTATTTTCATAAGGCTAAGCACTGCCTTCATCTTTCATGAGACTAAGCCCTGTCTCCACACCTGCATGAGGCTAAGCCCTGCCTCCCTATTTGCATAAGGCTAAGAACTGCCTTCATCTTGCATGAGACTAAGCCCTGTCTCAACACCTGTATGAGGCTAAGCCCTGCCTCCCTATTTGCATAAGGCTAAGCACTCTATTCATCTTGCATGAGACTAAGTCATGTCTCAAACCATTTGCATGAGGCTAAGCCCTGCCTGCTATTTGCATAAGGCTAAGCACTGTCTTCTCTTTGCATGAGACTAAGCACTGTCCCGAATCTTGCATGAGGCTAAGCCCTGCCTCTCTACTTGCATAAGGCTAAGCGCTGCCTTCTCTTTGCATGGGGCTAAGCACTGTCCGAATCTGGCATAAGGGTAAGCACAACCTTCTCTTTGCATTGGACTAAGCACTGTCCCAAATCTCACACGAGACTAAGCACTGTCTCTCTTGCATTATTCTCTTCTCTAGGGCTAAGCTCTGCCCTCAACTTCATACAAGACTAAGCCTTGTCTTGTTGCTTCTAGCATCATGTCTTTGCACCTCATGGGCTGAAATATCACCAACTTGTCCGAAGGCGCCATAGTCTGAAGGCACCATCCTCATAGCCGGAAGACACCATGCCATGGCCTGAGGATCTCTCAAACTTACATATCATTATTCAAAGGCTTCATGGTTCGGAGATACCATTTTCATGGCCCGAGAACATCATTTCATAGCCTGCGAATCCCTTACCGCACAATTCATGGCCCCTGACGTCATGGTCTAAGGACATCATCCTCAACCGTCCAAAGACAATTATCATGGTCTGAGGGGAATTTGCATCATGTCTAATTTACGCAAAGTTATACGCCTATACTTGCAGTAAATCTTTTGATTTGCAGGTGACCCTGTGACTAACAATTATCCCAACAGGAGCAATCCTGCTCCAGTTCCTTCAAATTATTTCAAAACTTGACCACTCACCATAACTATTTCACCTATTCGAAACCTTGTATCCGTCCTTGTGACAACTTCATCGGTTTATTCTGCCGATGAATCCAGAAGTACACACGACCTGATTTCTGTAAAACCAGGGATATGTAGGCAACTCGGAAACTGAAGTGCGGCCTATATCTCTCAGATCACTCTATTCGGTCAAAATTGACCATCATATATTTACCCCTCAACTCTTTCATCCTTGTTGGGCAAAGAGGGGAAACTATTGATACCCAATTTTTTCCTATATTATTTTCAAAATGCATATATATTTTCAAAATAATGCATGAGTGTCACACCTCCTTTTTCCCCAGAGGGTGGGATAAGGGAGTTTTTCCACTTTAAGTGATATAAATCGAATTTGGGATTATTTATTTAAATTCAGAGTCTCCACTTGGATTTTTTACGGTCTTCCGGGACACCATTTGTTTATTGAAATCCCAAACCGAGGAAATTTTGACTCTGTTTAAAATGTATGCGAACCAGAAATCCGGATAAGGGATTCTGTTAACCCGGGAGAAGGTGTTAGGCACTCCCGAATTCCGTGGTTCTAGCACGGTCACTTAACTATTAATATTTGGCCTAATTATCTAATTATTTGCATATTTTAAACCTATTGTGCATTTTTAAACCTTTTGAAACGCTTTTAATATTTATGGAATTATTGTGAAACAAGTCATGATTGTCATGCACTTGTCGTTTTTGGACACATTGTAAATGCGCCACATGAAATGCACCCGCAATTCACAACGTGTGATTTTTATTATCGTTCGAAGTTGTGGTCGGGGGCATGAGTTTCCACACCCGAGTGTGGGTTACATAATCATGACTATGGTCATGATGGTTGAAATGCTTATTTGAAGCAATTGTTGATTATTCTCTAAGTTTTGTAATTTTGGTCTAAACGAGGTATTTTTGGACTGCCAGGTATAAGTCTGCTCAAGGTACTTTAGATCTAAATTTGGTAGCCTGAAAATCAAGGTCTAGGCCGTATTGAAATCTGGCCCAGATTCATACCTAAGTACTGGGCCAGTCGCGAATTTAGCTATTTCTAAACACCACTAGCTGGTTTTGAATTTCATTGACACGAATTGATTACAACGTGTATGATTGTTTCGAGTTATTTTAAAATTAAAAATTTTGAAGGTACAAGTTTAGTTGATTTTCGAGAGGGTATTAGAAATCTGGCCCAGTTTTCGTGCTAAGCGTACTGGGCCAGTACCTTTTATACAATTTCTAAAAAAAGAAACATGCTGTCCGACCCAAGATCCGTCCACACCAGAACACACGTATATACACCGGGAATTTGAACAAAATTTAAAGCTGTTTCTAACTAATTCAGATATATATTAATACTTTGGGAATACATCAAAGTATCCAAATCATTGGGTTTATACCCCAGGCTTAATGACCTAGGTTCAGACTTGTTCAGGCTGACTGGGCCACTTCTAAAAGTCTGACCCAATTTCCTATATTCAATTTAGTAATCTAAGTTATTGAAAAATGATAAGATGATTCAGTTTATTACAACAGTCCAGAATGAAGCGGGGAGGGAGATAGTGGTTTCACAAAGCTGAAACTTTTACATGGTCATAAAAATACAATTTTCTTTATCATACATAAAAATAAATGTCCTAAACTAAGTAGCAATTCTAAATTATTGCTGCTTCAACCTTAATCAGACTAGAGTTGCTCATAGCTTTAACCATAGGATCAAATACCTGCGATTTTACTGATTTTTCCAACAAAATGTAAAAGGTTATACATTATTCTAGGGTGAACCTGACCAATTGATGGTCAAATCCACCTCTTTAAATGTTGTTTTTGCACATACTGTCATTCTTTAGAAATTTAAAGCAAGATTCAAACACATAATCTATTAATACGATTAAAAAAAACAAGCCAATCACAATACACATAGTCTAAAAAACTAAAGCTAAAATACAAATACACAGATAAGGAAAGAGTTCAAAGCAAACAAATTTCATTTCATCTAAAAGAGAAAATGGTTACATACCTTTTAAGGAGAAGAGAAAAACCAGAAAAAGGGACCAAATAAAGGTCAGAAAGCAGCAGGGTTTAAGAGCTCAAATAACAGCAGAAATAGACCAGCAAGATCCTAAAATAAAACCCAGGAAAAAACAGCTTCGATGGATCAGTTTTGAAGCAAAAAAGTCATAGCTAAGAAACCCGTTTTTCAACTAGAAGAGAACCAATTTTTCCAGCATATTTTGTGCTCATCTTTATATTCAGAATGTTCTTTGTGCCTTTTCAAAGTAAAAATGTATTTTTCAGAGTAGTGTGTGTGCAGATTTTTTTTTGTGAAATCTGTCTCAAAATCAGTGGTAAAATAGTGTCTAAAATCTCTGTGTAAAAAATGTCTTTTTCAGAGAATAGGGTAGGGTATTTATAGGGATTTTTAGGGTGGCATCTCATCAGCATATTCCTTATCTAATTGGGCTGAAAATAGTACAGGTACAACTGTCTAACCTTATCCTATTGGACAACTGTACCTCCTTCTAGAACATTCCTATTAATTTCAGCCCTTATCCCCTTTTAGAATTACTATTTTACCCTTAAAAAAATCTGATTTTCTGATATTTTCCTAATTCTAGAAGTTTCTTGGGTTGTTACACCAAGATTCTTCAATTGAAAGTCCTATATTACCCCTTAGTGTCCTTAAAATTACTCTTTTAGTAATTAAGGATTAGGTTATTAGCTTATTAGATGTTGACTGATTTTTATCCTAATTGAGTGGTTAACTCAATAGTTAACCACTAATGAAATTGAGTTTAGACTAACTCTTAACTTAATATGTAATTAGCTTAATTATTTGTCTAAGTTAGGAGTTAAGTTGATTCAAGTGATTCGAGAGGTTGAGTCATTAGACTTAGTTAATCATCATATATTATGACTTAATCTTAGTTTCAACCTAAGCTTAGGCTAACCAGTCAAGTATAACTAATCCTTCCATTAAATGGTCAGAGATCAGAATTCTAACTGACTCACACATAGTTGTTTAATGATGAACCAAGTCAATCAGTGATTAATCTCAAACAAACAGTTACTATGCATGTTCATGACTAACAGGCAATTACATATGCAAAATCTAACCTAAGGGTCTAAATTAGATCAACCTATAATTAACACTTGAAAATTGGTAACAGTACATGAGTACACTATTAGTGACTAACACACAAAGACTGTTATACTGCTTTACAGAAGGAAATAGTCAGGAAAAAAAATTGGAAAATCTAAAACTAACATTAACACTAAACTTATAATTGATTCCAAGTAGTCTCTAATTAATAAAGAAGATGGAAACAGAAGAAACATGAACCAATCAGTCTTAATTAGTATTCTGACCTAAATTGTTATTCTAAAAATGGTCAAGATTCAGGGAATCACAAGAGAGCCATCAAATCGAACTCAAATTTGCAAATCAAACACTTATTTTAGTACCCAGTTTTAGCATAAATTAATTTATCATTTTAGCATTCACAACAGGTTTAAGCAAGATCATGAAACCCTAATCAATAAGCAATTAATATCAAACTAGATTTAAGCAATTCTTATACAATTAAATTAACTGAGTCATGCATGGAAGTAATTAAAGTTTACCCTAAAATAATCAACTAAAAATATATTATACGGGAATACCTAAAACTAAACCAATCAAATGACTTTAACATAAAAATAATTAAAGGAATAGAAAGGAGAGGGTACCAGTCGATTATAACAACTTTGGCCGGATTCTAGTGGCTTCAAATTGAATAGAACCCACGTGAATCACTTGCTCCTGTGAAGAGCAAGTGACTCACATAAGTCTGAGCCAACTAGGTTCTCTGGATCGGCAGGGACGGGTTTTTAGGGTTTTGAACTTTTTTAGATATGAAATTACTCTTTTTTGGTGGGGTTTTTGGTGAAAGTAATTTTAAGACGGGGTTTAGGGGAAATAGAGGATTGTCTGGTGAAGATTTGGGGCTATTTGGTTGAGATCCGCCGCCGGTAGGCGATTTATAGCCGGTGGAGGCGGTGAGTATTTGAGGGCGGCTAGGGTTTGGTCTAGGGAGAGAGACGAGAGAGTGGGGGGGGGGTGTTCTGGGGGGTAGGGGTTCGTTCAGACACTTATATAGTTTAGAGGGGGAGAGTTTGGGAGCCGTTGGATCAAATCGATCCAATGGCTGGGATTAGAGGGGACAAAACGGGGTTGTTTGGGTAATATATGGGGCTACCGGGTAATGGGCTTTGGGCTGGAGTGTATTGGTTAGTGAGAAAGGGGGTTTGGGCCTGGGTGCATTGGCCCAGGTCCGATTTTTGTCTTTGGAACACTTAGGTTAAGTAATCAACCTAATTAATAAAAATTAATTTTGTTAATTTTATCTAATTATAACTTAATTAATGAGTAAACTAAAGTGAGACTATTAGTTTTAGTACTCATAATTATTTAAAGAACAAATTTTGTAATTTTCCTAATAAAATGATTGAATTAGACAATTTAAACTAAAAACTTAACTATAAAAATTTTAAAATGTTTTATTATTATCATAAATTTTAAAAGATGACTTATGACCATATAGTGCCAATAATTCACGAAAAAAAATTAAGTTTAATAAAATTTCATAAAATTTATCAAATTTGTAGGAGTATCTAATAGGGGAAAAATTACATGCTCACAGCTTCCCCTCTTTGCTGGGAAACGCGAAGGGTTCTTCGAGCAAACAATAAGTGATCAGTCATGAACAACTTTTACCTGGTCAAATACTCCATGCGAAGCGTTTTTGAAAAGTTTGACCGAACCTTGCTTCAAAGGTTGCCTACATATCTTTGGCTATAAAGGAATCAGGTTAGTGTAGTTCTGGAGGTTTTGGTAGCTGGGACTACCGGGTAACTGTGATTTCACTGATGTTACTGCTGTTACTGCTTGTTGAGCTCCTTATTACACCAAAGTCGAAAAATGAAAAAGACTAACTAAACCTATCAACTACGAGTTACAAGATTCCTATCTATTAGCCTTCTGAAGCTTGATCTTGAGCCTTGACTGATTTTATACAAACTCCGATCTGAATCTTGATGCTTTTTAGTTGTAGGTGCTGGTTCAATCTCCTTCGACTTTTGGGATTAAGAGGGGACGGGCATAGCTTGCGACTTCAATCTTGCTTTGAGCAGTCCGCACCTTTTCTGCTTCTGCACTTTGGGGTTCAACTCTTTTCCTTTTCTTCTTTCTTTTTATTTTGAATTGAGACGTCTTCTTTCGGTTGTCTCGAATCCTTTGTCCTAAAGTGTAATCTGCGCAAAATCCAAACAAACGGACGAAATGTTCTGCCCCAGTTTTCACTAGGAAAATTTCGTGAGTTATTGTAATGAAATCTACGTTACTTTATTATTGAAAATAATGAAAAGCCGGGAACGGTGTACCTGGAGTGAGTGTAGACCAAGGGGTGGATACCCTATGCCTAAAAGTAGAATCAACTAGGGATTGGAGACCCTACGTGGGAAAAGATAGGCAGGTTATGCTGTCGTCAAGAAAAGATCACCAGGTTATGCCGGTGTTTGGGGAAGGATCAACAGGTTATTCTGTTGTCAAGAAAGAGATCACTGGGTTATGCCAGTGTTAGGAAAAGATCAACAGGTTATGCTGTTGTCAAGAAAGATCACCAGGTTACGCTGGTGTCGGGAAAGGTCAACAGGTTATGCTGTTGTCGGGAAAAGATCACCAGGTTATGCTGGTGTCTGGAAAGGTCAACAGGTTATGTTGTTGCCTGGAAAGAGATCACTGGGTTATTCCAGTGTCAGGAAATGATCAACAGGTTATGCTATTGTCAGGAAAAAGATCACCAGGTTATGCTGGTGTCTTGGAAAGGTCAATAGGTTATGCTGTTGCCTGGAAAAGAGATTAGTGGGTTATGCCAGTGTCAGGAAATGATCAACATGTTATGCTGTTGTCGGGAAAAAGAGATCACTGGGTTATGCTAGTGTCAGGAAATGATCAACAAGTTATGCTGTTGTCGGTAAAAAAAGATCACTAGGTTACGCCAGTGTCAGGAAATGATCAACAGGTTATGCTGTTGCCAGGAAAAGATCACCAGGTTATGCTGGTGTCTTCTAGGGAGTGGGACCCTATGTTGGCATCCACTAAGGAATGTAATATCCTAGGTTGGAAAGGGTTTAGCTAGGGATTGGGGCCCTATACTACTTTGGGTTTGAATCATTTTTCTTCCGTTTCTTCTTCCCCCTTTCTTTTTTTGTTTTATTTTCAGAGAATGAGTAAATGCGGGAAATGATTTTAGAGGAGACTTCCCTTTTATGGAATTGTCGCTGCAGAGCCACTTTTAGCCCTTGCGCAACTCCATTTGGTTGCACCTGCTCCTTGAAAAGTTGCTTTCAGGTTGCACCTGTTTCCTATTTTTCAAACAAAGAACAATTTGTTAGTTTGACACGGTGGTTGGTTTTGCAGATTTGATTTTCAGTTACTTGATTTCGGCCCGTCCTTTTGAAGAAAATTTCAATTGCTTGCTTGCTCGCTGGGGATTGGGTTTCATTTCTAACCCCGAGGACCCTGGACTTCTAGACTTTAACACGGAGACGGTCATGTGGGACCCAACCTTTGATTTTATTTCTGCCTTTGTAGGCCTTTCACTTGCTTTTTCTTTTTGATTTTTGGAGTATCGGGGAGAATTTTGGCTCCTCCAATTCTGCTGCAACATTTAGTCGTGTGAGACTTAACATTTCCGACTCCATTTCGCCTTTATTGGTCTTTCAATTCTGACTTTTAACTCCAATTTCAATCTTAGAGCATTTGGAGTACTTCGGCTTTCAAGCTCTGTCGAGATAGTTAGCCACATGGTACTCAACCTTTCAACTTCATTTGCCTTCATAGGAACTTCAATTTGATATTCTCCTTTCAAGGGTTCTGAGTTTGAAGCATCGACCACCATGGCCAGTCGAGATCGACTCGATCCCCCTTGAGGCGGGGTGCCTTTTTGCATACTAGCCCGTATCAAATGAGAACCCTGTAAATCGGTCTTGCCATCCTTTCTTTGCCTTAATTTCGGGACAGAGTTAGACCGAAAGGGATTCAAATGAAAATAAATGATAGAATGGACAATGAATTTAAACAAAAGGTATCCCTTTCGGGGAAAGGAATGAAGGACTTATCTAGATTGCATGCGGACTTCAACGAACATGACATGCTTTTTGGAATGGATGCCTGATCCGTGTAAACTGTCTGACTCTCAGAAATTCATCACAACTATCACCTCGAGATTGAGAAGTCTTTCCCAGGACTGTGTCCATTCCAGTGACCAATTATCCTCTCTTTCGATCAACGGTGCCCTTTGCGGGTTTTCAGCGGCTAGCCTCTCTCATTTCTCTTCTCACCGTTGCTTGTAGTGCTCTTTTTGAGTTTTCACTAACAAGACTCTCTCATTTCCAATTTCTCCGCTTACCGTCGCCTCACGGTGCCCGTGCGGGTTTTCACCGATAAGATTCTCTCATTTGCTTGTATTAGATCCAAAAAACTGTATCCTCCAATTTTAGACATCTTTGCCGGTTGATCAGAAGGACTTGAACATGGTTTTGGTGAAAGAACTTGTACTGAATTACAACTTTGGAACCTCTCCAGCGAAATTATCGCCAAACGTATTATAACATCTGCCCCAACTTAAACTCTTGGGGAAATGTGGAATTTTATTTTGGTGTGACTGAACCCCAGAGAGAGGCTGCCTACATATCCTTTCGGAATCAAGTCGACCGTAGTTCAGGGAAACATTTTTGTTCTGGTTTTCGTTTTGATTGATTTTATTTATTTATTTATTTATTTATTTTAACACTTTTAGGTTTCCAAAGAGGTTAATCAAAGAAAAGTAACCGGCTCAAAAGGGTTTACAGAAGTTGATAGTGTTTGGGGTAGCGTGAATGGAAGCCTTCGTCATTTCGATCAGGAGAACCAACATCACGAAAAGGTCAAACATAGTACCTTTTGACTGCGTCTGCATTCTGTTTCAGGGTCATTTCCTTCGATGTCCCCCAAGTACAATGCTCTTTTTGGTAGTAGTTTCCTTATAATGTATGGACCTTTCCAATTTGGGGCGAATTTTCCTTTCGCCTCTTCATGGTGTGGGAGGATACGTCTCAGGACGAGTTGCCCCACTTCGAAACTCCTAGGTCGCACTTTCTTGTTATAAGCGCAAGCCATTCTTTGTTGGTACAACTGCCATGGAAAACTGCGGCCATTCTTTTCTCATCAATCAGAGTTAACTGTTCCAGCCGGGTTTTGACCCATTCATCATCTTCAGTTTCAGCTTCAACAATGATCCGAAGGGAGGGAATTTCAAATTCTGCAGGTACTACAGCTTCAGTGCCGTAAAACAAGATAAGGTGTAGCTCCAACCGATGTGCGCATGTTCGTGCGATATCCCAATAATGCAAAAGGCAATTTCTCGTGCCATTGTCTAGAACTTTGAATCATTTTTCTGAGGATTTTCTTGATGTTTTTATTTTCTGCTTCAACGGTGCCATTGGCTTTGGGCCGGTAAGGGGTGGAGTTACGGTGTGTGATTTGAAGTTGTTCACATACCTCCCTCATCAAATGGCTATTGAGATTTGTAGCATTATCAGTGATGATGGTCTTCGGAATGCCAAAGCGACAGATAATGTTGGAATGCACAAAATCCACCACTGCTTTCTTAGTGACGACTTTGAACGTGACTGCCTCGACCCATTGTGTGAAATAGTCGATAGCAACTAAGATAAATTTGTGCCCATTCGAGGCTCTCAGCTCGATCGGCCCAATGACATCCATTCCCCAGGCAACGAATGGCCATGGTGCTGACATGGGATGTAACTCTGAAGGCGGCGCATGGATCAAGTCTCCGTGTATTTGGCACTGATGGCACTTCCGGACAAAGCTAAAACAATATTTTTCCATAGTCATCCAGTAATATCCCGCCCATAGGATTTTCTTGGCGAGGACATATCCGTTCATATGGGGACCGCATACTCCTGAGTATACCTCATTCATAATATTTTCGGCTTCTTTGGCATCCACACACCTTAATAGATTCAAACCGGGAGTCCTTTTATACAACACTTCCCCACTTAGGAAGAAACTGCTGGCGAGCCTTCTAATGGTTCTCCTTTGGTCCCCGTTGGCCTGCTCCGGATATTCTTTTGTTTTCAAGAACCTTTTGATATCATGATGCCATGGTTGGACATCAGGATCTATTTTGACCGTGTTACAATAACCATGTCTTTCCCGGATTTGAATCTCTAGCGGGTCAATATGGACATTGCCCGGATATGGTAACATTGCAGCTAAGGTAGCTAGTGCATCAGCTAACTCATTGTGGCATTGAGGAATATACCTGAATTAGACGATTTTGAATCATTCACCAAGATCCTCTACATGGTGTCTATATGGAAGTAGCTTAACATCTCGAGTTTCCCACTCCCGTTGAGCTTGCTTGATGATCAAGTTAAAATCTCCCATGATCAATAACTCCTCTACATCCATGTTAATTGCCATGTTCATGCCCATTATGCAAGCTTCATATTCAGCAGTGTTGTTCGTACAGAAGAAACGGAGACGGGCGGTGGCTGGATAGTGTTGTCCTGTGGGAGAAATCAAGATTGCGCCGATCCCAACACCTTTTGCATTTACAGCTCTGTCGAAGAACATTTTCCAAGTGTTGGTGTTTTCTGGGATTACCTCGATTGAGTTTATTTCCTCGTCCGGGAAGTAAGTACTTAAAGGTTGATATTCGTCATCGACATGATTTTCAGCCAGGTGATCCGCCAACGCTTGAGCTTTCATCACCGTGCGGGTGACATAGACTATGTCGAACTCGGTGAGCAGGATTTGCCGCTTTGCTAATCTCCCGGTGGGAATTGGCTTTTGGAATATATACTTCAAAGGATCTAGCCTAGTGATGAGGTAGGTGGTATAAGCCAACAAGTAATGCCGGAGCTTCTGAGCAACCCAAGTCAAGGCGCAACAAGTTCTTTCCAACAAGGTGTACTTGGCTTCAAAGCTTGTGAATTTTTTGCTCAGGTAGTATATAGCTTGTTTCTTCTTCCCGGTCACATCATGTTTCCCGAGAACGCACCCAAAAGAATTTTCCAACACCGTGAAATACAAGAACATAGGTCTTCCAGGTTCGGGTGGGACCAACACTGGCGGATTCGACAGATACTCTTTGATTTTGTCGTAAGCTTCCTGGCACTCATTCGTCCATTTAATTGCTGCATCTTTCTTCAACAACTTGAATATAGGCTCACACGTGGAGGTTAACTGATCAATGAACCTGCTGATGTAATTCAACCTACCCAGCAAACTCATGACCTCTTTCTTGGTTCTCGGAAGGGGAAAATCCCGAATAGACTTTATCTTTGTCGGATCCAGTTCTATACCCCGTCGACTGACTATAAAACCTAACAATTTCCCAGACGGAATTCCGAAATCACACTTGACTTGATTCAATTTTAAGTCATACTTACGCAGACGTTCGAAGAATTTTCTCAGATGCTGCACATGGTCGTCTTGCGTCCTAGATTTAATAATCACATCATCCACGATACCTCAATCTCCTGGTGCATCATGTCATGAAAAATGGCGGTCATAGACCTCATATAGGTTGCTCCAGCATTCTTTAGGCCGAATGGCATGACCCGGTAACAGTAAGTACCCCAAGGTGTGGTGAAGGCCGTTTCTTCTGCATCTTCTTCATCCATGAAAACCTGGTGATACCCAGCGTAACAATCTACGAAAGACTGTATCTCATGTTTGGCGCAGTTGTCAACCAGGATATGGATGTTTGGCAATGGAAAGTTATGCTTGGGGCTTGCTTTATTCAAATCCCGATATTCGACACACACTCGGACTTTCCCATCTTTCTTCGGTACCGAGACAACATTATCCAGCCACGTGGTGTATTAGACCACTCGGATTACTCCAGCTCTTAAGTGTTTAGTGACTTCTTCTTTAATCTTGTCACTCATGTCTGTTTTAAATTTTCTCTGGTTTTGTTGGACAGGAAGATAATCGGGGTAGGTTGGCAATTTGTGCACCACCAAATCAACACTCAGTCCGGGCATATCATCATAAGACCAGGCGAACACATCTTTGAATTCGAATAGAAGTTAGATCAAAGCGCCCCTAATTCTTTCATCAGTATAGATACTTATCATGGTTTCTCGGACTTCTTCTGAATTATCCGAATTAGCCGGTTTGGTTACGTTTAAGTTTGCCTTAGGCTTATTCTCGAATTGTTCCAATTCTTGATTTATTTCCCTAAAAGCCTTATCTTCATCATATTATGGTTCTCGATTCATTATTTCTTGGTTAGACGACGTGTCAAGATCTGGGCGTGAAGTCCGCAAGCATGTCATGTTATTTAAGTCCGCATTATTAGAACTGAAAAGAGAGATAAGAGAAAAAAATAGAAAAAATATTAGGACGAATAAAGAGATTTGTGGACTATGAAATATTATTTTCATTTCATTGAATTTTGAACATAGGAGGGTTTACATCAGAATTTTAAAAAGGCAATAAACTAAAAACAACCGAGTTACACCCTGGAATAACTCGAAGTGCATAACGATGGCAAGGCTGAACTATAGGGACTCCCGCCTGACTGGGAATAGAGTAGCCTTTCAATTTTGGAGCTTGGCGTCAGGCCCCATATATTGCACTTCAACAGTGCTTGAGCCTTCTCCTGGTTGGACCATATGAGCCTCATACAACATCTGTCTCATTGCTCCACAGATTTCTTCAATTTCTTCGGCCGTGAAAGCCTCCTCCTCTTCCTCTACGTATTTTGGCTTCACGAATGATTCGGTGATGTGCGGTATTGGTTGAGGAAATAAACAACCATCTTTCTTACGTTGGTCAGCCCATTTTTCATCATCGGGAGTAGCTTGAAACCCTATGCCGAAGAACTTCTTACTGGTAGGCAAGGTGATAGGTTCTGTAATTCCTTGCAAGGACACCCCGAGCCCTTTTCCAGGTGTGTAACCATGTTTAATCATGTCGCTAGCGACCATAAATGATGCGTTTGATAGGAAGTGTTGAGGACGCGGGGTTTCTTCCTCATATCGGTCCACAACCATAATCTCAAAAGCCTGGTAGACTATATGCTCACTGCCTTCTCTTGCTTCCAGGCATGGGACTGATGGGTCCCTGTAAATAGATTGCTCGTCCTCTCCATGGACCACAATTTCCTGGTCTTCATACTCAAACGTAACCATCTGGTGGAGAGTAGATGGCACTGCCCCTGCTGCATGGATCCAAGGCCTTCCCAAGAGATAATGGTAGGAAGTATCCATATCTAAGACCTGGAATGTCATTTCAAAATCTACAGGGCCGATCTTCAAGACCAAATCAATCTCCCCGATTGTGTCTCTTTTGATGCCATCAAATGCGCGGACACACACATTGTTGGGCCTGATTCTCTCAGTCCCGATATCCATTCTCTGTAGGGTCGAGAGAGGGAAAATATCAACCCCAGATCCGCCGTCCACCATAACTCTTTTCATATAGTACCCTTCACATTTAACAATTAGGTGGAGAGCTTTGTTGTGAGCAGCCCCTTCCGGAGGCAAGTCATTTTTGTTAAATGAGATCTGTTTGACTTCGAAAAATCATTCCGCCATTCTTTCCATTTTCTCAACTGTGGTCTCGATCGGAAAATATGCTTCATTAAGTGTTTTGATCAGGATTTCTGATGCTCATTTGAACTCATCAGCAAGGATAGAAGTGAGACCTGAGTGGGGGACTTTGTGACCTGCTCAATTATGGCGTATTAAGAGGTTTTCATATTTTTGAAGAATTCTTCTGCCTCTCCGGCATGATTGGCTTCTTAGGCGGAAAACGTTTCTGCTTTCTTTTGTTCAGTTCTTCCAGGTTGAGGTATTTCTCTAATGAGTTTATCTCACTTGCTTCCCCAGTAATTTCTTTTCCTTTGTACGTCACCACCGTCTTGTTGTAATTCCAGGGGAATACAGTGGTTTCCTTTATGGGATTCTGTGGTGCACGGCTAATAACCACGGGCTCATTCAGCCTTGGTGAAATTATCGGCCCCTGCACCATATAAATCCCCTTCGGTATGTATATTTTCGGGACATTAGGCATACTCTTGTTATGTTGCCATCTTTTGGGAGGGCTTAACACAAACTGTTCCTTCTTGGGTGCCCTGGGAACATAAAGAACGACATCTTTAGAGGGCCATTTGCCTGTCTTAGTTTCAACCTCTCTTGTGGCCGAAAGAGTGGAGTTACCTTTCTTCTCCTCCTTAGCTTGTTTTGGTGTTGCTTTGGGTTTCTTCTCTGTATCAGTAATAGCAATGATAGTTTTCAGAGCCGGATCAAATTATCGGTCTTCACAAATCATGCCAATAATTGGCCCGTTATTGTGAGCAGGCAATGGGTTATTGGTCACGTTGGGAGCTTCTTCATCCCTTAGTGCCACCTTCTTTTGTTCTATTAAGCTCTCAACTGCCCGCTTGAGGGTCCAGCAATCCTCAGTATCGTGTCCCTCGGCCCCTGAGTGATAGGCACATCGAGTACCTGGCCTGTAAGAGGGGGATTTTGGGTTTTGTTTATTTTGGGGTACAGGATGCAACAAACCCATTTGGACTAGCTTCGGGAAAAGGCTAGAGTATGATTCGCTAATTGGTGTAAAGTTGGTCCTTCTGGGTGGTTCCCCGGGATTGTTTTGTGGAGGGCGAGGATTATACTGAGCTTGGAGAGGAGGGTTGTTTCTAGGTGGTGGAGCTCCATTTTGATTATAGTGTTGTTGGGCATTCATTATTGGATAAGGTTGAGGCATTCCGGCATATGCTGCATCTTGGTGGGGGTAGAAATGACGTGGGGTATTGGAAAAATTGCCTCGGGGCTGCCGGGAGTTTCTATACTGGAGGCCATCATTGCTGATTCCTCTTTCTTCTTCCTATTGGCTGCACTTGCTAACCCACTCTAGATTGGATGGGAAGTTGCCCTTATGGCGGATTGGCTTAGAATGCGACCGGTTTTCATACCATTTTCAACCATCTCTCTGATTTTTATCGCTTCCGCAAATGGCTTGCCCATGGTGGACATCATATTCTAGAAGTAGTCGGCCTCCTGAGCTTGTAAGAAAACGCTGACCATTTCTGTCTCGTCCACCGGAGGTTTTACTCTCGCAGTTGCTCACGCCACTTAATAGCGTATTCCCTGAAGCTTTCTGATGATTTCTTCTTGAGGTTGGACAAAGAATTCCTATCTGGTGCTATGTACATGTTGTATTGAAATTGTCTGACAAAGTCCCTGGCTAGGTCGTCCCATATATGTCAGTGGGATATATCTTGGTCCATGTACCACTCAGATGCAATCCCGACCAAGCTCTCCCCGAAGTACACCATTAAAAGCTCTTCCTTTTCGCCTTCTCCCCTCAGCTGGTTGCAATATCTTTTTAGATGAGCAATGGGATCCCCGTGTCCGTCATATTTCTCAAACTTGGGGGTTCTAAACCCGAGAGGCAGGTGAGTATGTGGGAACATGCACGAGTCCGCATAAGAAGCACTTTTCTGACCACTTAATCCCTGTATGTTTTTGAGGCTCTGCTCAATGCTTTTCATTTTTCGAGCCATCTCTTCCTGCTCGGGGTTCCTTTTGTCTTGTCCCACGGTGGCTTCCTGCTGAGGTTTCTGAGGGTATGAGTTTGGAGTAACATGAGTTGCGTCCAGATGGAACGACGGTGTTTGAAAGGTAAAGGCCGACGACTCGAAGTTTGGTCCAGCTACTATTGGCGGCACCGTGGAAGAGGTTGGTGGTGAGGTAAAAATGTTGGAGGATACGCTGGAAAATAGTGCCTGGGGGCGGACCTCAGAAGGCATTCTGGGAATCAACTCGGGAAAACCAGGGTTGGTGTTGGGCGGTTCCTTACCATTAGACCAGGCGTCCCACATTTCCAACATGCGGCGACGCAGTATTCTGTTTTCTTCAGCCGTGGCTGACTCAGATGTCGGGATGACCGAGCTTGGGTCATCCTCAGAGGATTTGATGATTGGCAGGTGACTTTCCGATGTCATTTCGACACTCCCTTTCGATCTTGTGAAATATGGGTGTAAAGCCAGGTTACCGCAAAACCAACCACCTTAAAAGCGACACCTTAAATGTGAAATAATATCAATGAAACCGTTAGATTGAGGCATTCAAAATATAAGGAATCGCACGTTGGGGGTATGCAATGCACCTGGGCAGTTAAACGCTTTCTACATGTCTTGTATCAGCTGAGTGTTTCATCCGGGCTTTTTTGAAATTTCTTTTTTGCTCTTTCTCTTTTTTTTTCCAAAATTTCTTTCTTTCTTATTCTAGATTGTCTTTTCCTTTTTAGGACTATGATCGAATCCTACGTGGATTGCCTACGTATCACGACGCCGCGTGAATCAGATCATACGTAGTTCAAGTGAATAAATACAAAAGGAAATAAACATTCTGTCTTTCAAGTTTCGTTTCATTAAGTAAAACTTCAAATTTCATTCATTACAAAAGGCTCTGACATACGTTCTTGAAAATTTTAAAAACTACCAAAAGACTTCAAGTAGACTTAAACAGACTGTAACAGGAAAACGAAATACAGAATCAAAAAGGGACATCATGAATACATAAGTGCCTCTTTTGTTCCAGGGGACGGCAGGACATCGGTCGGTCTAGCCTTGGGCCTACGTGCCATGTCTTGCTGGAGGCGATTCAAGTCATCCATTATCTGGTGGACGAAGATAATCACCGCAGCGAAGAAGGTAGATCGGGTCATATCCTCACATTCTTGGCATTTTGTAACAACATAATCAGCGATTTCTCTAACCCTTTGTCTGATATACCCTTTTCCTGGAGTAAGCGCCCAATCTGTTGGGATCTAGCCTCTAAAACTTGGGTGTCCTTATGGTTCTGTTCTTGCAACTGTTGCAAATCTTCCTCCAACTGAGTCATCATCGCATAATAGTGTTCCCTTTCTGCTTTGAACTTTTTTGCTTGTTTAGCCATTTCATTTTCGAGGGTGGCAACATTTTTTTTAGGCTTGTGACTTCTTGGTCATATTTCTTTTTAGCTTTTGAAAAAACTCTGCCTTTCCTCCGCATTTCTTGCCAATTTTTCTCGAGCTCTAGTCAATTCCTCCTCAGCTTTGTCCAAATCGTCCCCATAGTCGCACACTTTTTGCCTAAGACTATTGATAAGTCTTTCATCAGTTCTGCTTCTTTCTGGGTTCTCAGCAGCTATTTTCATTTTTTGGATCTGGTCTTGGAGAGACTCATTTTCTTTGATCAACCTGTTTTTCTCGCCTTCAGCTGTGGCGGTTTGCAAACTGTTTTCAAATTTGATATCTATGATATGGGCTTCCAATTTGCTTATTGTGGCTCTGTAGTTGTTATCTTTTCCCAACCGGCCCCAAGGCTCTTGCGTTTTATCGGTAAACTATTGTACGTGGGGCCTCTTGGCGGGCCGTTTCGTCTCTTGGTTCTCGCTACCCCTTCTACCATACCAAGTGGTGTAGCCAGGCTCTACTTCACCTCTGGATAAATCTCTCACTCAAGTTTGTGGCTCCAAAAATCTACACTGATGCCAAATCTGGCGGACCCCATCCTCTGGAAATGCGGCTCTTGGGCACAATTCAAAGACTTGCCGACTTAGGTCTTCATCGTGTGGAACATTTTGATGCCTTCCTAGTTGTCGTAAGACCCAATGTGGGGCATATGGTTGAATACTTCGGAGACCCATCAATAGAAGATAGCATACTTCGGCTGACATATAGATGACTTCATTGATAGGGAGCCAACTGAATGTCCATTCAATTTGGTCGGCAGTCAAAGAACTCAAGTGTGCAAGCTAGGCTTCTGCGCCTTCTGGAAATTCATGCCCCTCTACCCGAGTCCTATGTTCTTCAATGAAATTTAGGCCAGTCAGACCGTAATTCATATACCCTGGGCGATGGCAAAGATGTTCGATCATCCAGATTTGTAAGAGTAGATTGCAGCCCTCAAAGAACTTTTCTCCGTATTGGCAAACAGTTAAGGAACGGTAGATTACTGCCACGATCATTGGTACAAGAGTGCCATTAGACTTTTTTTATCATGAAGTCGGCTACTCCTACGAGTCCAATATCTATACATCCATCGCTCCTCGGGCAAATTAGGATACCCAAGAATACTACCACAAAGGCCAATCCCCGGCGGGCCTCCCATTTAGTTTGACTCCCATGGTGGGTTAAACCGGTGTTCACAGCTTCAAAACCTCGAGGATCCCCGTAACAACGGTAAAGGAAGTAAAATGTGCAGAATCCCTCATATAAGTTCGAATCTTGGATTTCCCGACTGATGCTCAGAAGGTCCTGGAATTTGTGAGGAGTCACAGCTCTGGGTGCTACCGGATAATGGCTTTTTAGATTCTCACTGAGGCCAGCATACCCCGCTGTGTGGGTGTCAATTCAAAATCCGAGAAATGAAACACATTGTGCGCGGGATCCCAGAATGGTATTAGAGCCTCAATCATGTCCAACATTGGCTTAATCTTCAAAAGGCCGGTGAGCCCGCCTAAAGCTTTTACCACGACACCTTTACTGACCTCCCCCAGGTTTCTCCACCACATATGGAGTCCTATGGGAATTTCCTCTACAGCTTTAAAGGGGATATTTTCAACTGTGCTCATCCTGCACATTTATTTAGGTGATTGGTTAAGAAAAAAGTAAAAACCATGATTTATTTTTGATCAAAGAGAAAAAGGTGCTACTTTTGCAAAGAGTCTATAACTAATTGAAAATGGACCATCTTTGCAAATACGGCCCTTCAACACTTCGGGAAGGAAGAATTTAGGGTTGTGTTTTCTAACTGAGTCAAAAATTTGAAAAAGACCATAGGTGGCTATTCTTGCAAAAACAGCCTTCTGGCACCCCGTTTGGACATTTTGGCTGCTTAGACAAGAACGACATCAACTTCATTTATGACCATATTTTTTGAAAGATAAGGTTGGACCCGATGAGGGTTTCCTATGTACCCAACACCGGCGGGAATCAAACAATGCGTAGTTCGGGAAATTTTGACACGATTTGAAAAACATGCACTGACTCATTTCCTTTTTCCATTTTCTCCATTTTTCAAAATCTTGGCACAGTTTCGAGACAATTTTGAATATCGGTGTTTTTTTTTTAAAAATCGGAAAATTTCTATTCTATTTCACTCTTGGTTTTTTCTGACATTTCTTTTATTTAGCCGGTCGACAAATAAGCCCAAACAAAATAATGTACACATAGCCAGGTAGGATGCATCAGGATGGTCTTTATTTTCAGGTTCACCTGTCCTAGACAGACCCAACCCCTGTGTTGAGTCCCGATCCGACATGAGGCTATATTATTCTAAGTTAATATCCTGGGGTTTTGTTCTAGACCAGGCTTACCCGAGCGGACAGATCGAGCTGGGGGGGGGGCAGCGTATCGGGAATACAGAAGCTTCACCGTCTTTGCAACTTGTCCGAACCTCATTCTAAAATTTGGATATGACTCTAACAGAAAAGAAGTCACACGAAGTGCACACTTCCCAGATGATTTAGAAGACTCAGAGAGAAAGGGGGTTTTGGCACAATTTATATACAGTTAAGATAATATCAAAGCGGTAAAAAAGCGACATTTAGCACATTAGGTTTAAACATGTAAAAATTAGGTAATAATGAAAGACAAATATAACAACTATTCTAAGCTCGAATTCTTAAACCCTGAACCAGAGATTCTTAGTTCGGATCCCCAGTAGAGTCGCCAGAGCTGTCACACCTCCTTTTTTCCCCGAGGGTGGGATAAGGGAGTTTTTCCACTTTAAGTGACATAAATCGAATTTGGGATTTATTTATTTAAATTCAGAGTCGCCACCCAGATTTTTTACGGTGTTCCGGGCCACCATTTGTTTATTGAAATCCTAAACCGATGAAATTTTGACTCTGTTTAAAATTTCTGTGAACCAGAAATCCGGATAAGGGATTCTGTTAACCCGGGAGAAGGTGTTAGGCACTCCCGAGTTTCATGGTTCTAGCACGGTCGCTTAACTATTAATATTTGTCCTAATTATCTAATTATTTACATATTTTAAACATATTGTGCATTTTTAAACCTTTTGAATGCTTTTAATATTTATGGAATTATTGTGAAACAAGTCACGATTGTCATGCACTTGTCGTTTTTGGACACATTGTAAACGCGCCACATGAAATGCACCCGCAATTTACAACATGTGATTTTTATTATCATTCGGAGTTGTGGTCGGGGTCATGAGTTGCCACACCCGAGTATGGATTACATAATCATGACTATGGTCATGGTGGTTGAAATGCTTATTTGAAGCAATTGTCGATTATTCTCTAAGTTTTGTAATTTTGGTCTAAAAGAGGTATTTTTGGACTGCCATGTATAAGTTTGTTCAAGGTCTTTTAGATCTAAATTTGGTAGCCTGAAAATCAAGGTCTAGGCCGTATTGAAATCTGGCCCAAATTCATATCTATGTACTGGGACAGTCGCAATTTTAGCTATTTCTAAACACCACTTGCTGGTTTTGAATTTGATTGACACGAATTGATTACAACGTGTATGATTGTTCCGAGTTATTTTAAAATTAAATGTTTGAAGGTACAAGCTTAGTGGATATTCTAGAGAGTATTAGAAATCTGGCCCAGTTTTCGTGCTAAGCGTACTGGGCCAGTACATTTTATACAATTTCTAAAAAAAGAAACATGCTGTCCGGCCCAAGATCCGTCCACACCAGAACACACGTATATACACCAGGAATTTGAACAAAATTTAAAGCTGTTTCTAATTAATTCAGATATATATTAATACTTTGGGAATACAGTAAAATATCCAAATCATTGGTTTTATACCCCAGGCCCAATGACTTGGGTTCAGACTTGTTCAGGCTGATTGGGCCACTTTTACAAGTTTGACCCAATTTCCTATATTCAATTTAGTAATCTAAGTTATTGAAAAATGATAAGATGATGCAGTTTATTACAACAGTCCAAAATGAAGCGGGGAGGGAGATAGTAGTTTCACAAAGCTGAAACTTTTACATGGTCATAAAAATACAATTTTCTTTATCATACATAAAAATAAATGTCCTAAACTAAGTAGCAATTCTAAATTACTGCTGCTTCAACCTTAATTAGACTAGAGTTGCTCATAACTTTAACCATAGGATCAAATACCTGCCATTTTACTGTTTTTTCCAACAAAACATAAAAGGTTATACATTATTCTGGGGTGAACCTGACCAATTGATGGTCAGATACACCTCTTTAAATGTTGTTTTTGCGTATACTGTCATTCTCTAGAAATTCAAAGCAAAATTCAAACACATAATCTATTCATACGATCCAAAAAAAAACAAGCCAATCATGATACACATAGTCTAAAAAACTAAAGCTAAAATACAAATACACAGATATGGAAAGAGTTCAAAGCAAACAGATTTCATTTCATCTAAAAGAGAAAATGGTTACATACCTTTTAAGGAGAAAAGAAAAACCAGAAAAAAGGACCAAATAAAGGTCAGAAAGCAGCAGGGTTTAAGAGATCAAATAACAGCAGATCCCAGAATAATACCCAGGAAAAAACAGCTTCGATGGATCAGTTTTGAAGCAGAAAAGTCATAGCTAAGAAACCAGTTTTTCAACTAGAAGAGAACCAATTTTTCCAGCATATTTTGTGCTCATCTTTATATTTTCAGAATGTTCTTTGTGCCTTTTCAAAGTAAAAATGTATTTTTTTCAGAGTAGTGTGAGTGCATATTTTTTTTTTTGTATTTTCTTCTGTGAAATCTGTATCAACATATTCCTTATCTAATTAGGCTGAAAATAGTACAGGTACAACTGTCTAACCTTATCCTATTGGACATCTGTACCTCCTTCTAGAACATTTCTATTAATTTCAGCCCTTATCCCCTTTTAGAATTACTGTTTTACCCTTAAAAATCTGAGTTTCTGATATTTTCCTAATTCTAGAAGTTTATTGGGTTGTTACACCCAAGATTCTTCAATTGAAAGTCCTATATTACCCCTTAGTGTACTTAAATTTACTCTTTTAGTAATTAAGGATTAGGTTATTAGCTTATTAGATGTTGACTGATTTTTATCCTAATTGAGTGGTTAACTCAATAGTTAACCACTATTGAAATTGAATTTAGACTAACTCTTAGATTAATATATAATTAGCTTAATTATTTATCTAAGTTAGGAATTAGGTTGATTCAAGTGATTCGATAGGTTGAGTCATTAGACTTAGTTAATCATCATATATTATGACTTAATCTTAGTTTCAACCTAAGCTTAGGCTAACCAGTCAAGTATAACTAATCCTTCCATTAAATGGTCAGAGATCAGAATTCTAGCTGACTCGCACATATTATTTAATGATGAACCAATTAAATCAGTGATTAATCTCAAACAAACAGTTACTATGCATGTTCATGACTAACAGACAATTACATATGCAAAATCTAACCAAAGGGTCTAAATTAGATCAACCTATAATTAACACTTGAAAATTGGTAACAGTACATGAGTGCACTATTAATGACTAGCACACAATGACTGTTATACTGCTTTACAGGAAGAAATAGTCAGGGAAAAAAAATTGGAAAATCTAAAACTAACATTAACATTAAACTTATAATTGATTCCAAGTAGTCTCTAATTAATAAAGAAGATGGAAACAGAAGAAACATGAACCAATCAGTCTTAATTAGTATTCTGACCTAAATTGTTATTCTAAAAACGGTCAAGATTCAGGGAATTACAAGAGATGTCACGACCCAAAATTCATAGGTCGTGATGGCACCGGACACCACTGTCAGGCAAGCCAAATCCTTAATTAGTTGAAATACATTCGTGTTTTAACATTTTCGAAACCGTTACCTTTCCTTGCATTTCATAATCAAATAAATAAATTTTCGTAAATTTAAAATACGACAGCAAATAAAATTCTGTTATTTAAAAAAAGTGATCTAAAGATTTCACTTAAACAATTATCCCAATACATATCCCAGAACCCGGTGTCACAACTACATGAACAACTTCTAAGAATTTTACAAATACTACTAAGCTTGTCTGAAATACAATTTGCACAAGGGATTTAAAATAAAAATAATGCGGTAGGAGGGGGACTCTGTCAGCTGCGGAATGCCTCCGGATGATGCAGCCCGTCCAAGTTTCCAAATCAACCACTATGCTATGTAGGTACCTGTGCAACAAAATGCACATCAAGTGTAGTATGAGTACAAAAACAACGTGTACTCACTAAGTCGCCCGCCTAACCTCAGAGAGGTAGTGACGAGAGGTCAATTTAGACACTTACTAAAGGTCCATTTAAAATATTTAAGAGTGACACTAAGCATGGTTTTATCGTAGACAATTTATAAAACAGGATTTAAACATCTTACAACTCCGTTCACATTTAACACTTCATATCTTCGTCATATTAACAATTAATCAACATGGTGATTTAATCAAATAGTAATAAATCAACGGAAGGAACAACTTCTTCCAAAAGTCTTTTTAATAACTTTAAATCTTTGTCATTTCAATCGACAATTTAACATTTCAGGCCAGTAATCAGGCAAATATCATAGCAACTACGCAACAAATATCATGCGCAGGCAATGCCGAGGGTCGAATGGCGCGGACCAACAATAATAATTGTGCACTGCCGAGGGGTCGACCGACTCGAACCATAGATGCATCTATCTGCCCCGCTCGCGAATCGATCATGCGACGCGGTTAACATAATACGGCTAGCCTGCTCGCGAATCATACATGCGACTCAGGTGCTCATAAGAATACATACACAAATACAAGGTCTTCCTGCTCGCGAATCACTCAAGAAACTCAGGCACCCAAAGTTACACATATCCAAATAATAAATTCGTATTTTATCAAGAAAACCGTTTTTCTCAGGAAAATGGTAAAGTCTTTATTAAAGAAGGAAATATAGGTTTTGAAATCTTTTTTTTTTTTGAAACTCATTTGTCCAGTTTAGTAATACTCCACGATAAAACCCAGTCCAAGTACACATATATTCACAGCGGAAACAATTCTCTTTTTAGAAGGTTAACAATATGAACTCTAGCTTTCTTTTAAACATTCGATTACGTTTCGGTCATATCAGCAGTTTAATATTACAGGCAAGGTTACATGTATACATATAAAGCATGCTAGTGGGTCCTAGGCTACCCGAACATGGAATTATAGTAGCTATGCACGGACTCCCGTCACCCCGTGCGTACGTAGCCCCCGAAGATAATAGCATGTACTGAATTAATTCACCTAGGGGGACGATTCCCCCTCACAAAGTTAGAAAGGAGACTTACCTTGCTCCGAAATTCCAATACCGGCTTCCAAGCGCTTCCGATGACTCCAACGGACGCACAACGCTCGAAACAACCACATAACGGCAAAACAATGAAAATTCATCCTAATACTCACAACAAATTCAGATTATATACTTTCCCAACCCCGCTTGGAGAAATGACCAAAATGCCCTCAGGGCCCACGTGCCCGGAATCCGAAATTTCTCGAAGATACATTCTACCCATAGCCTTACTAACTCAAATATATAATTTACTCAATTATTCATGCTCAATTCGTGGCTAAAATCCAAAATTTACATTTTTTATGTTTTTCTTCAAAAACCCCAATTTCCTACAATTTCCATGCCTAATCCATGCATATAATCTTGTATTTAACCTTAGAAACGAGTAGAAACAACTTACCTCTGATCCCTGATGAAATCTCCCTTGAAAAGCTCTCCAAAATCGCCTAAACCATGAAGAAATGAAGGCAATGAACCCAAAATTTTCGTTTTAAAACATTCTGCCCAGGTCGATTCCGCACCTGCGGTCCTTCCTCCGCACCTGCGGTCCCGCAGGTGCGACCAAATCTCCCGCACCTGCGGTTTTCCTCAACTTCAGCCCAAATCGCACCTGCTCCCCACTGTCCGCACCTGCGGCTTCGCAGGTGCGGAAAATCCCTCGCACCTGCGGTCCCCAGCCAAGCCTGCCCACTCTCGCACCTGTGGCGCCCAAGCCGCACCTGCGGTCAAAACCTCGCAGGTGCTGTTACACCAGATGACAGCAGCTTCATCCCTTTTTTCCCAACTTCAGCTTTGATCCGTTAACCACCCGGAATCCACCCGAGGCTTCCGAGACCCCGTCCAATCATACCATCCTATCCCAAAACATAACACGGACTTGCTCGAAGCCTCAAATCACATCAAACAACGCGAAATCATGAATCGCACTCAAATCCAATTCGTTAAGAACTTAGAATTTCAAACTTCTATATCCGATGCCGAAACCTATCAAATCACGTCCGATTGACCTCAAATTTTGCGCACAAGTCATATTAAACATTACGGACCTACTTCAACTTCCGGAATCGCATTCCGACCTCGATATCAAATCTTCCACTTCCGGTCGGATTTCTCAAAAAGCTTCAAATTTCTATCTTTAGCCAAATGACTCCAAAAAGACCTATGGTCATCCAAATTCACTTCCGATCGCGCTCCCAATTCCAGAATCACCATACGAAGCTATTCTCAGCCTCGGAATCCCAAACGGACATCAACCTCACTGACATGCACTTCAACCCCAAATTCATGAAATCCTTCTAAAATGCTAACTTCCATAATATACGTCGAAACGCTCCCGGGTTATCCAAAACCCGATCCGGACATACACCCAAGTCCGAAATCATCATACGAACCTGTTGGAACCTTCAAATCCTGATTCGGAGATCGTTTACTCAAAATTCCAATCTTAGTTGATTTCCCCAACTCAAGGCTTCTGAAATGAGAATTTCCTTTCCAAATCAATTCTAAACTTCCTGGTATTCAATTCCGACCACGCCCACGGGTCATAATACCTGAAACGGAGATGCTCACGACTTCAATCCGCTGAACGACGTGCTAGAACTCAAAACGGCCGGTCGGGTTGTTACATTCTCCCCTACTTAAACCGATGTTCGTCCTCGAACGTGCTAAGAACTGCTCTGGAGTTACCTGAAATCACTGTTAAACATCTCGAGCACCTACCCGTGCTACCACAACCCAGTCGAGCACAATAGCTTGATCAAATCTGGAGATTTCTTCTTTATCCATATAATAAGCTCAGAATTCATTCAAACACCTGAAATTTCTCTAGCCAGGCCTAGTTTCAATATATATAAGCACTGCATCAACTAGCATACGATATACCAGATCATAACTGCATACCCTTGCTAAATCGGCACCATGCACCGTGTAACTCATCGTCTGACCACAACGACACTCCCTCAACCTTATTAGCCAAGGTCCACGAATCTGATGCTCCTGATGCACCTCATAACAATTATACAGACATCCTGCTATAATGCTGGCGATATAACCATAACGGAGGGAATGCGCAGAAATTCACACTCAACTGCAGAGTTAACAAATCCTTGAATACCTCATCTTGACTAGAATCGTCACTTTCATTATGAACCTGAATGATGGGATTTGTTCTTTAATATACACTTCACATAACCTTATCGTACTGATCCCTGATCCGATAATCTCGTCTCACCCAGTATGAACTACTCAGACAACAAACCACCTCAGCATGACCAACAGCCTCACATGATACCACATCGCGCCAATAGGCCATAACTCGAACCTGATAATAAGAAACGACTCAGGATGGAACTATTCAGCTCATGCAACTAATATGAATTCTTACTAGAAAATAGGAAATAAATCACAAGAAAATAAATACATATTAACCCTTCTCATCATCACACTGTTGCAGCGTGCAACCCGATCCACATAACATACCCGTGGCGACGTGCCACCCGATCCACACATAAAATTTAAATAAGAAGATATATATACGGAGCTGATTTGCTCACTATTACGAATTACTGAATATCGATCACAAGCACGCTAAGTGCATAGTACCATCCTGGGGAGACTAATAAAGCCATAGGCTACAAAACTCAAGCATAACTGAGGTGCGATATACATATATATACTCTGGATCTCAAGAGCTGTCCTGCTCACATAACATCCCCGCTACGCGGGACCTCAACACATGGGAAATTATCAAGCTGTTTCATAACTCGTACGACACAATCACAATAATACATAAATTTGACGAAGACGGAACGACACCCGCTGTTCTAATACCTTTCCATGAAAAATGCTCTACTGAGAGGAACATGCCTACCTCACACGGAGCCCATAATCATATTTAAATCCATCCACGAACATCGAGCCATCTCGCTCGCATCAAACTTAGCTATTAGCTTTTACCTGGGACCATATTAACCCATATTTTCTCATAATACACGAGAACAACCATCATCGCCAGGACTAACACCCCATAATCCATAATCAACTGAACCGAACGCCCTCCAGGCGTAAATTCTCAATTAAGCAATATTGCACTTCTTTATACTCAGTCCAAATCTAAAATCCATCAAGTGACTACATGTCACACTTTACACAATCTTTTTGCGGTCATGCTTCCAAGACATTCCACACAAGGCAACAAGTCTGTCCATCCATAACACCGACCACACTAAGGCCGCAAAACACATCAAGAACCCATGACCAGGGTACAAAGACTCGTTCACCGAATATCAATCTCAGGTGACACTGAAGATAACACCAGCTTACACTGAACTTTCAAATCACTTTTCCTTGCTCTTCCGAGCTCATGACATCCTTATAAACATCGGACCTATATCTCGATTCTTAGTCCCAGTTACATACTGCTTCCCGCACTTAACATACCAACATGAGGTAGCACAAGAATTCCATCATAACTTCCGAACCACCAATAGGGTGAACACTTCATCATATAGAAACTTTTTACTTGACTCAATTCAAGAGTACCATCTCATCACACGAGTGAATCCCCATTATTCCCCAATCATGCAAATTCTTAAGTAGTAGTCTATGCCACCATAACCCTTCGGGATCCGCCTACACATGACAGGCCATAACACTCAAATGTTCCCACATGAAATCCATTACGACGGCCGACAAGCCCCGCACACACCGGCACAAACCACATGCATAACTTAATCACGCCGAAGGAACCGATCACTGCCGCAAATGTGCCATTTCAACCATGGCTAATCAATCTATCTTCTTTTAATCATCATCAATTGCTTCAGGAATAATAACAACTTCCTTCAACCCATAGCAAATTCAACCCTCACTCATCCCGAGCGACCATGATTCACGAGACTATGCTGCCCAAATCCCGCAACCCGTCTCATACCCTTCGGATAATCTTTTCTTCAATCCAGAGTCTATTTCTCTCACTCCTCCAATATTATCTTGCATGCTGAAACATATCATAGAACATTCCAACCATCCTCATTTTTCTCAGAGATTACTCTGCAAAAGCTCGATTCTCGATCATACTGCTGCTTGAGCTCCTTAAACGCCACATTCTTAACCTTTGAACTCACTAGGGCCGCTATTGAGAGTCACCCACTCTGACTGGCCCCGAGTACAATCAACCCCAAGGCTCTCCTAGCACAGGAACACCTTTTTCAATAAAACACGTGACTGAGTCACTAACCTTACAACTCGCCCATGCCTTAAGCATAAGTTCTGAATCTTCCAAAACCTAACTCTGATCTGACAGGGACAACTTTTGCACATATTCATCAAATCCCACGCACAATTACCATTTTACTTTTTTTTTCCTTAGCTGAAATAACTTGCCAACACGCTGAAATCCCTCAACCCCATGCGAAGACAAGCCTACGACCCAACTGCAGATGATGGGACTCCCCCTCTTAACCCGAGGCTACTCCTTGCACCACTCCAGACCCTTCTGAGATGCTTCCTCCTTTGATAACACGATCTTGCTCAGCCAATCCATCCAATCTTCCAAATTCTCTTGCTAGAACTCCTTAAATACTCGAATTCTCTAGCATCATTCACACATTCTATCTCCTACCAACTAGTCACTAGGACCCCTCTCAGAACCTGCCAACCCCGCCATTGCTAACCTATCCCCAGAAGACAACCCACCTGTAGAAATCACCCGCGGACACCTCCCACCGACGCTGAAATGCACGCTCTCCGCGACTTCAATACCCCATCCTACGCCCTGCTTCATTTACCAACTTACTAGTCCGTTCGCTCCTCATGGACACCCATTTATGCGCGACAATATCTCCAAATTTCAAGTTGTGCTGCCGCTCCCCCACTTTGCGACTGCTCGACTTTCGCTTCTTACACCTGGCCTCCTAGAAATGGAACCACCGCCTAGCCTCATTCCAGGATCATTCTTTGCCAACCGCATTCTTCAATACTTCTTCTCAATACTCTGACCCCATGCAAATGAAGAAACCATAGCACCGGTGAACCTAACACATTCCATTCGATCAATGACAACGACTACACGTCACATATGCCTATCCCATTTCTCTTGAAGACACCAAGTCTTACTACCTTATCAACCCCAACCGGACCATTCATAACCCAAAATGCCATTCCTCTGCCGGCACAAAAGCACTGAAATCTCAAAATCACGCTCTGAGGAGACCTCCCTTCAAACCATTCATCTTTCCCAACATATGGGCAAACGTTCTATCATCATATCGACACCACGCGACAATCAATTTCAACCATCATCACTACCCGAGCACAGCCTTAAGGCTCCCAGAAACACAACTACTGAGCAAAAACAACATATTTCCCTTTCACAGGGCCATAACAACAACCACGGCCATTTACACATGGAAGCATCTCGATTTACATTCGTAGCACCATTTCCATTCCTCAAATTCCTGATCCATAGCAATCGCTTCGCGACGTGTAAGATTAAGTAGGAATGAACATAGGCATAAGCCTCGAAGGAATAAACTCGCACGATGAAGAATCAAGAAGAGAAGTACTCCTAACATCCATGTAGCCTCTTGAAGATAAGTACAGACGTCATGACTCGTGAGATATACGGGAACCTAGACCTCTGATACCATATTTTCGCGACCCAAAATCCATAGTTCGTGATGGCGTCGGACACCACTGTCAGGCAAGCCAAATCCTTAATTAGTTGAAATACATTCGTGTTTTAACATTTTTGAAACCGTTACCTTTCCTTGCATTTCATAATCAAATAAATAAATTTTCGTAAATTTAAAATACGACAGCAAATAAAATTTCTGTTATTTAAAAACAGTGATCTAAATATTTCACTTAAACAATTATCCCAATACATATCCCAGAACCCGGTGTCACAAGTACATGAGCAACTTCTAAGAATTTTACAAATACTACTAAGCTTGTCTGAAATACAATTTGGACAAGGGATTTAAAATAAAAACAATGCGGTAGGAGGTGGACTCTGTCAGCTGCGGAATGCCTCCGGATGATGCAGCCCGTCCAAGTCTCCAAATCAACCACTATGCTATGTAGGTACCTGTGCAACAAAATGCACATCAAGTGTAGTATGAGTACAAAAACAACGTGTACTCAGTAAGTCGCCCGCCTAACCTCAGAGAGGTAGTGACGAGAGGTCAATTTAGACACTTACTAAAGGTCCATTTAAAATATTTAAGAGTGACACTAAGCATGGTTTTATCGTAGACAATTTATAAAACAGGATTTAAACATCCTTCAATCCCGTTCACATTCAGCACTTTATATCTTCGTCATATTAACAATTAATCAACATGGTGATTTAATAAAATAGTAATAAATCAACGGAAGGAACAACTTCTTCCAAAAGTCTTTTTAATAACTTTAAATCTTTGTCATTTCAATCGTTAATTAAACATTTCAGGCCAGTAATCAGGCAAATATCATAGAAACTACGCAGCAAATATCATGCGCAGGCAATGCCGAGGGTCGAACGGCACAGACCAATAATAATAAACTGTGCACTGCCGAGGGGTCGGCCGGCTCGAACCATAGATGCATCTATCTGCCCCGCTCGCGAATCAATCATGCGACGCGATTAACATAATACGGCTAGCCTGCTCGCGAATCATACATGCGACTCAGGTGCTCATAAGAATACATACAAAAATACAGGGTCTTCCTGCTCGCGAATCACTCAAGCGACTCAGGCACCCAAATTTACACATATCCACATAATAAATTCGTATTTTATCAAGAAAACCGTTTTTCTCAGGAAAATGGTAAAGTCTTTATTAAAAGAAACATGAAATATAGGTTTTGAAATCTTTGTTTTTGAAACTCATTTGTCCAGTTTAGTAATACTCCATGATACAACCCAGTCCAGGTACACATATATTCATAGTGGAAACAATTCTCTTTTTAGAAGGTTAACAATATGAACTCTAGCTTTCTTTTAAACATTCGATAAGTTTTCGGTCATATCAGCAGTTTAATATTACAGGCAGGGTTACAGGTACACACATAAAGCATGCTAGTGGGTCCTAAGCTACCCGAACATGGCATAATAGTAGCTACGCACGAACTCCCGTTACCTAGTGTGTACGTAGCCCCCGAAGATAATAGCATGTACAAAATTAATTCACCTAGGGGGACGATTCCCCCTCACAAAGTTAGAAAGTAGACTTACCTCGCTCCGAAATTCCAATACCGGCTTCCAAGCCCTTTCGATGACTCCAACGGACGCACAACGCTTCGAAACTACCATATAACAACAAAATAATGAAAATTCATCCTAATACTCACAACAAATTCAGATTATATACTTTCCCAACCCCGCTCGAAGAAATGACCAAAATGACCTCGGGCCCACGCGCCCGGAATCCGAAATTTCTCGAAGATACATTCTACCCATAGCCTTACTAACTCAAATATATAATTTACTCAATTATTCATGCTCAATTCGTGGATAAAATCCAAAATTTACATTTTCTATGTTTTTCTTCAAAAACCCCAATTTCCTACAATTTCCATGCATAATCCATGCATATAATCTTGTATTTAACCTTAGAAATGAGTAGAAACAACTTACCTCTGATCCCTGATGAAATCTCCCTTGAAAAGCTCTCCAAAATCGCCTAAACCATGAAGAAATGAAGGCAATGAACCCAAAATTCTCGCTTTAAAACATTCTGCCCAGGTCGATTTCCGCACCTGCGGTCCTTCCTCCGCACCTGCGGTCCCGCAGGTGCGACCAAATCTCCCGCACCTGCGGTTTTCCTCAACTTCAGCCCAAATCGCACCTGCTCCCCACTGTCCGCACCAGCGGCTTCGCAGGTGAGGAAAATCCCTCGCACCTGCGGTCCCCAACCAAGCCTGCCCACTCTCGCACCTGCGGCGCCCCAGCCGCACCTGCGGCTCCTCCCCTGCGGTCAAAACCTTGCAGGTGCGGTTACACCAGATGACAACAGCTTCAGCCCTTTTTTTCCCAACTTCAACTTTGATCCGTTAACCACCCGGAATCCACCCGAGGCCCCCGATACCCCGTCCAATCATACCATCCTATCCCAAAACATAACACGGACTTGCTCGATTCCTCAAATCACATCAAACAAGGCCGAAATCATGAATAGAACTCAAGTCCAATTCTTTAAGAACTTAGAATTTCAAACTTCTACATCTGATGCCGAAACCTATCAAATCACGTCCGATTGACCTCAAATTTTGCGCACAAGTAATATTCAACATTACGGACCTTCTTCAACTTCCGAAATCTCATTCCGACCTCGATATCAAAACTTTCACTTCCGGTCGGATTTCCCAAAAACCTTCAAATTTCTATCTTTAGCCAAATGACTCCAAAATGATCTACGCTCATCCAAATTCACTTCCGATCGCGCTCCCAATTCCAGAATAACCATACGGAGCTATTCCCAGCCTCGGAATCCCAAACGGACATCAACCTCACTGACATGCACTTCAACCCCAAATTCATGAAATCATTCTAAAATGCTAACTTCCATAGTATACACGGAAACGCTCCCGGGTTATCCAAAACCCGATCCGGACATACACCCAAGTCCGAAATCATCATACGAACCTGCTGGAACCTTCAAATCCTGATTCGGAGATCGTTTACTCAAAATTCCAATCTTAGTTGATTTCTCTAACTCAAGGTTTCTGAAATGAGAATTTCCTTTCCAAATATATTCTAAACTTCCTGGAATACAATTCTGACCATGCCCACGGGTCATAATATCTAAAACGGAGCTGCTCACGACTTCAATCTGCTGAACGACGCGCTAGAACTCAAAACGACCGGTCGGGTCGTTACAAGAGAGCCATCAAATCGAACTCAAATTTGCAAATCAAACATTGATTTTAGTACGCAGTTTTAGCATCGATTAATTTATCATTTTAGCATTCACAACAGGTTTAAGCAAGATCATGAAACCCTAATCAATAAGCAATTAATATCAAACTAGATTTAAGCGGTTCTTATATAATTAAATTAACTGAGTCATGCATGGAAGTTTTTAAAGTTTACCCTAAAATAATCAACTAAAAAAAAAATTATACGGGAAGACCTAAAACTAAACCAAACAAATGACTTTAACATATAAATAATTAAAGGAATAGAAAGGAGAGGGTACCAGTCGACTATAACAACTTTGGCCGGATTCCGGTGGCTTCAAATTGAATCGAACCCATGTGAATCACTTGCTCTTGTGAAGAGCAAGTGACTCACGTAAGTCTGAGCCAACGAGGTTCTCTGGATCGGTAGGGACGGGTTTTTAGGGTTTTGAGTTTTTTTGATCTAAAATTACTCTTTTTGGTGGGGTTTTTGGTGAAAGTAATGGTAAGACGGGGTTTAGGGGAAAAAGAGGATTGTATGGTGAAGATTTGGGGCCATTTGGTTGAGATCCGCTGCCGGTAGGCGATTTACGACCGGTGGAGGTGGTGAGTATTTGAGGGCGGCTAGGGTTTGGTCTAGGGAGAGAGACCAGAGAGTGGGGGGGGGGGTGTTCTGGGTGGTAGGGTCCGTTCGGACACTTATATAGTTTAGAGGGGGAGAGTTTGGGAGCCGTTGGATCAAATCAATCCAATGTCTGGGATTGGAGGGGAAAAAACGGGGTCGTTTGCGTAATATATGGGGCTATCGGGTACTAGGGTTTGGGATGGAGTGTATTGGTTAGTGAGAAAGGAGTTTTGGGCCCAGGTGCATTGGCCCAGGTCCGATTTTTGTCTTTGGAACACTTAGGTTAAGTAATCAACCTAATTAAATCATTCTAATTAATAAAAATTAATTTTGACTTAATTTCATCTAATTATAGCTTAATTAATGAGTAAATTAAAGTGAGACTATTAGTTTTAATACTCATAATTATTTAAAGAAAGAATTTTGTAATTTTCCTAATAAAATGATTGAATTAGGCAATTTAAACTTAAAACTTAATTATAAATTTTTAAAATGTTTTGTTATTATCATAAATTTTAAAAGATGTCTTATGACCATACAATGCAAATAATTCACGAAAAACAATTAAGTTTAATAAAATTCCATAAAATTGAATTATTTATCAAATTTGTAGGAGTATCTAATAGGTGAAAAAATTACATGCTCAAATGAGCATCAATTAATATTATTTTTTTCATAAATTTCTGTATTTCCAAAGGATTTTAATTTAATTTATTCCATAATTTTATTATCTAAATAATTATTAATTGTATCACAAATAATTTTATAATAATTTTATTGCTTAATTCTATCATTTTCTATCTATATTAAGTTTTAATTATTTTACGCATAATCATGTTTACATCTTCAGGTTATAATTGCAATTACTTTGCAATAATAGCCCATGTATGCATAATTACTTTATTTTTACACGAAAATGACTTTTTTAAAAATATATTTTATAATATTAAGTAATTATTTTAAATTATTTTCATACATAAATAGCTTTTTCATCATTTATTAACTATTTTTATAAATTATTTTATCAAACTAATTGGGTATTTAAGATATAGCCTCTTTTAATTTGATTTTCGGACCTTAGCCCAATTTTCATGTCACGACCTGAAATCCCACCTTCAGGCCGTGATGGCGTCTAACATTGAACTCGCTAGACAAGCCAACGTTACTAGTTATTCTGAATTATTCCTTTTCTATTTAGCATATTTAAAAGTGACATGTAAAAAATAATAAATAGATATGAGAAAGCGGAAGGTAAGAAATTCAACTTCTTAAATAATAATTCTTACAAAAATTTCCTTAAACATACCCCCAAGACTGGTGTCACAAATTCACGAACAGTCTAAGATTTTGCTAAAAACAAAGTCTGAACAAACAATACAACTGTCTCAGAAGTACAAGAGAAGACAGAAAGAAAAAGGAATGAGATAGGAGGTGACTCCAAGGCCTGCGGACGCCTGCATGACTACCTCAGTATCGCCTGTGGACTGAAGGACACTCCCTCGATCACTGTCCACCGGGTCCGGTACCGTAATCTGCACAACATAAAGAAGTGCAGGTGTAGCATCAGTACAACCGACCTTATGTACTGAGTAAGTGCCGAGTCTAACCTCGGCGAAGTAGTAACAAGGCTAGGACATGACAAATAATAAACACCTGTGCAATTCAATAATGTATAATTGAAATACGACAGGAAGTAAACAGTTAAGTATAAATACGTGAAGAACATGCCAGGGTACAAAGGGGAAAACACTTATTGAGTAATAGAACATAGCAACCGTCTACTATCAGAATAACAACAGAGAACAAACAAGTGCACGACATCACCCTTCGTGCTTTACTCTCATTCTCGCCAAAACAAGTGCACGGCATCACCCTTCGTGCTTTACTCTCATTCTCACCAAAACAAGTGCACGACATCACCTTTTGTTCTTTTACCTCACAATATCATGGCACGGTATTATCCTTCGTGCATTATCTCTCATATAGTGGCACGACATCACCCTTCGTGCTTTTAAAATCACAATATCGGCACGACATTAACCTTCGTGCTTTTAAATATAAATCATGACATGACATCACCCTACGTGCTTTACACTCTTCCTCACCCAACAATAACCAGAACAACAATTTGGCAAGGAAGAACCACAATACAAACCATAATTTACAACATCCCGGCAAGGGAACAATAACAGAAATATCATTGTCCTGGCAAAGGAACAATAACAGAAATATCACCGTCCCGACAAAGGAACAATAACAGAAATATCACCGTCTCGGCAAAGGACCCAGCTATAACCAATCTCACTGAACATAAAACATAACCAAAATAATCCTCAACCTAACAACTAATCAACAGTGTTCACAACCTAGTGTTTCCACCAATTGAATAATCTCCAAAATAGAAGCTACTTCATAATACAGTGGATATCGAAGAAAAACACATATACCATAAGATATGACTCACGGGCATGCTTGACAACAAGGTATAGGTACTCATCACCTCACCTATACATTGAACATGATAATAACACGTAGCTCATATGACTCAACACCTATTCCCTCAAGCTAGGGTTAGGCCAAACACTTACCTCGATTCCAAGAATCCAAATCAAGCCTCTAGCACTGCTTTCCCTCTCGAATCCAACTCCGAAACAGTAGTATCTAGACATAATCGACTCAGCAATATCAATAATGACTCAATAATCCAATCCCAAAGCCTAAATATGCATTTCTCATCATTCTTCCAAAAATATCAAAATTCGACCCCAGGCCCACTTGGTCCAAACTCGAGGTTCGGACCAAAACCCGATCACCCATTCCCCCATGAACCCGAATATATAATTTGTTTTGAAATCCGACCCCTAAACGAGGTTGAACTCCCCAAAATTCCAAAAGCCCTAACTCTACCCGAAACCCCCAATTTCTACCTTTCTACCTTTTAACCCATAAATAGCTTTTTCATCATTTATTAACTGTTTTTATAAATTATTTTATCAAACTAATTGGGTATTTAAGATATAGCCTTTTTTAATTTGATTTTCGGACCTTAGCCCAATTTTCACCCCAACCCAATTAAATTAACCCATTAAACCATAACCCATATGTAACGACCCGACCGTTTGTTTTGCGTTGTCGGACCCCGTTCCCCTTAATAAAACTTCCCATAGCGGCTTATTATGATTTATGACTTGCGGGGAATGGTGATTCGGGATTCGGAAGTGTTTAGAGTGCCATAGGAACACTTGGTTCCTTAAGGTTGGCCTTTAAGACCAAGTTTGACCTCGGTCAACATTTTGGGTAAACGACCTCGAAATCGAGTTTCGATGGTTCCGGTAGTTTCGCATGATGATTTCGGACTTGGGCGTATGTTCGGAATGGGTTTTGAATGACCCGGGAGAGTTTCGGCGCCCAATATTGAAATAAGAGTTCCTTAGGTTCCTATTGTGATTTGGGACGTGTTTTTGAGTTATCGAGGTCCGAACGGAATTTTGAGACCGAAAATAGTTCCGTTATGTCATTTATGACCTGCCTGCAAAATTTGGTGTCATTCCGAGCAGTACAGGTCGGTTCGGCGCGTTGTTAGCGAAGTCAAGAAAACTTAAAGTTCATAAGTTTGGTTCTAGGGGTTTTGAGGTGTGATTTTGAGTTTTAGCGTTGTTTTGGGTGTTCCGAAGGCTTGAGCGAGTCTGTATTATGATTTAGGACTTGTTGGTATATTTGGACGGGGGCTCGGGTGGGCCCACGAGCCTTTCGGACACCACACGAGGCCAAAAACCAGCTGAAATAGCTGCTGGTGCACCTGTTCTGGTGTGACCGCAGGTGCGGTTGCCCAGTCGCAGGTGCGGGACCGCTCCTGCGGTACCAACCTCGCAGGTGCGACCCCTAGCGGGCAACCCATTTCTCGCAGGTGCGGACAAAGTTCCGCAGGAGCGAAGCCGGGGGTGCGGTCCCCTCTCCGCAGGTGCGAGCCCAGGCCTCCTCGTCCATTTCCGCAGGTTCGAGCCTGTGCTCGCAGGTGCAAGACCACAGGTGCGGAACCACTGTCAGGCAGTGTGTTTCTTTGAAATACGGGATTCTTCATTTTTCTTCATTTTCTTCCTCCATTAGAACACTTGAGAGCTTGGAAAAAGGGCCCCACGACCCAACCACTGAAAGGTAAGTAAATTCTATCCTAAAGTTGGTTAATGCATGCATTCTTAGTAGGATTTAACTTCATAATTAGTGAAAAATTTAGGAATTTGGGTAGTAACCTAGGGCCTTCAAGAATTTAGAAAATTACCTGTGAATTGGCTATGAAATCATACAAGAATCGTTTATTAATGATCCTTAGGCTATGGGTGAGTATTTCCTTCGAGAATTTTTGGAATCCGAGCATGCGGGCCTGGGGTTGGATTTTAGGATTTCTTCAAGAATGATGAATTTGACTTAGTAGTAGGAGGATTTCCATACTTTGAGCATAAATTGATGTATTTGGACAACATTTGGCTAGTTTCGAGTCCTCGGGTGTGGAGTTCGGAGTTTCGGGCGCATTCTTGGTCTGGGAAGTAGATTCGACACGAGGTGAGTCTCCTTGCTAATGTTTGTGGGGGATACGTACGCACAAAGTGATGAGAGTCCGTACATAGCGACTATTATTGTTATGTCCGGGTAGTTAGGCCTACACCAATGCCTTATGTTTCCTTGAAATGAACTATATGCTTAGTGAATTCATGTTACATGCAACTTGTTTCCCTGAGATCATGGAATTTAAGTAATTTTAAGGAATTGATCACGAAAAGTAATTTATAAAGAATAAATGTGTGGATTGTGTGTGCATGTGACCGCTTCACAGTTTACATTCCGCGAGCGGAGTGTTATTTCCCCCCACTATCATGGGAGCAGGCCGTACGCCACAACGAGATTGACAGATATATATTATGGTTCGGGTCGTTCGACCCTCGGCAGTGCACATATATGACCATTATGATGGCTCAGGCCGGTTGTCCTTATCCTGTATGCGCATGTTAAATTGTCAAGAATTCTTCTATGGATTCTGAGTGGTCAGATATATTTTTAAAGGAAAGAAAAGAATCATGAAGTAGAAATTGTATATTTACTTCCAGTATTTATTTGAATTACTGTTATTTTAAATGTTTACTGCTTTTATCATCCTTGTATGTTTGTTACTGATATTATATCTTGCTAATCATTTGGTTGGACCTTAGTCAGTGTCAAGTCGACCTCTCGTCACTACTTCTTCGAGGTTAGGCGGGATACTCACTGGTACATATTTGTTTATGTACTCATGCTACGCTTCTGTACTTAATTGTACAGGTTCTGAGGCTGATGCATCTGGTTATCAGACCGAAGCTCAATTTTGATCATAGTTAGACCTGACTTCATGGTGAGCTGCTTCTCCTGACGATCCTCGGCAGCACCATGGAGTTTCCTTTTGCTTATTTCCCGTCTATTCCTTTCAGACAGTGGGACTGTATATTATATCTTTTGTATATTCTGTTAGTATGCCCGTAGGACTTGTGACACTAGTTCCTGGCACACACGTAGTGGTTATTTTGGTTTGCGGATATGTATATATATATATTGGCTCACTCCTCTTTACGACTGCTTTTGGTTAAAAATGGCTTACTATATTTTTCAATTAATGTTTTTAACTTTAAAACTTGGCACGTGTGGGGATGTTTAATCAAGTATGGGAAAAAAATCCTTAGTAAGTTAAGTGTGGGCTTGACTAACCCCGGTGTTGGGCGCCATCACGACCTGAGTTTGTATTTTGGGTCGTGACAACATAACTCATAACCTATAACCCTGATCCATACCGCCCCAGACTAGAATTAATCCTGACCGTTGATCTCATGAGATCAACGGTCCAGGATATTCATTCCATTTTTAATTAACCAAACGACCCCAAAACCCTACCCATTCTTCCAAAACGGCCGCCCTTGAAACCCCTTCCTCCTCTCTTCTCTCTGACCCTCCTCCTAACCTTAGCCTTCCATCACTGAAACCCCTTCGATTCATGGGTTTTCTCTTCAATTTCAGGCCTTACCCGGCCTCCTATCTCTACTGGTGTTATGATTTTTGTATTGCTTGATGGAATCTCAAAGAGATCCGAACCAGATTTGGTTCAAATCCCTCATGTTCTCGACGAATCCATCTGTGTTCATTCCTATGTCTGTGAGCACTAATACCTTCATGTTTATGGCTTCAAATCTCTGGTTCAAACCAGATTTTTCTCACTTCTGTTCATTTTTTTACATAACCTAACTATTTCTGGCTAAATCCATTCAGATCTCTTTAGATCTGAAGCGGTTTGAGTTTGTCTATTACTTTTCCTTTAAGATTCTGCTGTTTTTTCCTACTATTGTTAACCGATTTTCGTTTTTCCCTAAAATCTAGGGTTTCAATTTTTTTTACGAAGTTTCTGCAAAAATGTTTTAAAACATTTAAGTGTTTAACTCCGGTTTTCTTCCTTTACTTTTTCGACCGATTTTCATCTCTATGTATTTATGTCCTAAGGTTTCTAATTATTCTATTGCTTGCTATAATGTTTTCCCGTTTACTTTGGCTGTGAATTAAACCGATTTACTTGCTTAATTAGGGTTTGAAATTGTACTTGTTTTTAAAATCGATATCTCTCTGAAAGATTTTTACCTATTCTTTCCTTTTATGTGATTCGTAATTGATACTCCTTTCGTTAATTATATTAGTGGCCTGATTTCTGGGCTTTGATTGTTATGACCGACCTATAAGTGATCTTTGGACTTATATATACCTTATTAAACCTCAATCTTGGTTGCTAATTGTTTTTGCTTAATCTAAGTGATACTTTTGGGATTCTTTCATATTAATTGATTTGTATTGATTTATTAATTGATTTTTGCATACCTTATTTGTGTGCCGTTGATTTGCCTGCCTTATTTGGTTTACTCTACTGTATGCTATATAAACATTTCATTGTTCTGATTTTCAAACACGCACACTTGAGTTCTTTCTATCACTCTGATTTGCTGCATTGTCTAGCCGGCTGAAAGCCAAGGCTAGAATCTTGGATTCAAATTGCCATCTCCTTCCTGTTTACTCTCTCCCTAACTGGTATGCCTTAATTCCTGTTATTTTGTTCTATTCTATATGCTATGTAGTCAGTTTATTATAGACCTCGACATACTTCTGTTTGGATACCTGATTCCTGACCATATCTTTCTCAACTACTATGCCTTAGTTCTTATTATCTTGTTCTGTTCCATGAGAATTATATGATTAGTTTATTTTAAACCTCGATATGCTTATGTTTGCCTTATAGTTCCTGTTTATTTCTCTCTCAACTAGCATGCCTCAATTCCTGTTAACCTACTCTGTTCTGTGTGCTTACCTTAGCATGTTTCTGCCTGATCCATGGTTTCTGTTTACCTCTTTCTAGATTAGTATGCTTTAGTTCCTATTCTATGTGTTTGTTTGTTTAGATAATTCAAACTTCAACATGTTTCTATTTAATACATGTCTATGTGGCGTCACCTAGTGGTAATTAGTGAACTAAGTAATCTTCAGTAATGTGAAACTTTATTTGATTCAGTTATATGTTCTCTACTCTGAACATGTTTAGATATTGCAAGCATGTATGGATAGTCAGTTTTTTTTTGTAACCCAAGTGTCCTTACTCTTTTTGTGATTGGTTTAATTACTGGTATAGTAGTTGTGTTCGAATTAGTGCCAATATGTTTGGATTCTGCTTGTCTAGGTGGAGTTCTGTTTATGTTTGCTCCTGGAAAAAAAACTATTTTCTAAAACTGCCCCTACCCTTATATACTATTTTCAAACTTCTACTCTTAGTTATCTAGGTTCCTACCACCCCCATGTGAGCACTGCCTTGGGTCCTTGAGACTCCTCCGACACGTTGGGGCTGGTCTCCGAATCTTTTACAAACTATTGTTCTGAGTAAGGTTCTGGTGTGAGCATTGCCCGGGGTCCCTGAGGCCTTTGGGAACTTTGACACACCAAAAGCCCAATTTTGTGTATCATGGATAAACCACCTGTATACTACAAACTTGCTTTGCTTGAAGGCCTGGTTTCCAGGTTAATATTTGGCCTGCTAAGGCTCCCTATAGTGTAATGATTTTTTCGATGTAATTCATTCATATTGGGCTGTAATAATGTAATAATCTATGTAATAACAGATCCAGGTTATTCGTAAAAGCTGAGGGTGGGGCAAGCCCAAGTAGTATTCCTGCCTATAGGTCCATTGTGTTGATTCCTTATGTGCATGCTACTGTTTGTTTAGAGATCCTGCCTATAGGATTTCCTTCTGACCATTTATGATTCTGAATTTTCATATTTTTGGCATATTAGAGACACTGCCTATGGGTCCTTTATAATTCTGCATTAGAATCCATGTTCATAGGATCAACACATATTTTCAATCTCAATGTGCATTAGTGGTCATGTATATAGGATTCTATTTGTTTGAGCAAATAAACTTTCCTAGCAATTTGCTTTAAAAATTCCGCCCTAATGCGATTAATAGATATCATGCCTATAGGAAATAAAAAAATCAGTTTCAACTTAGATACCATGCCTACAGGAATAAAAGGAATCAGTTTCAAAACCTAGAAATCATATCTATAGGATTGAAAGTAATAGATATCATGACTATAGGGTAAATCAATTTTAAATTTAGAAATCATGCTTGTAATCAGTTTCAACACTTAGAAATCATGCCTATAGGAGTTAACTAATTCTGCAAAAGTAGAAAGCATGCCTATAGGATCCAAAGAGATAAAAACTTGTCCATTAAAATCAGTAACTCGTTGTTATAGGTCTATAATTAATAGTTGTAGATACCATGCCTATAGGATTCTGTTATGATTATAACTTAGGCAAACCTGTAGGTTTATTAAGAATTCTATGCCTAAAACTGTGATCTCTTGCTGCTTGAATTTTCCCAGATTCAGAACTTAATAAAAATCAGTGGGCAAATTGATAGGTCCCGATGCTCGCCTTAAACAAACTGCTTTTCTACATTCTGTTTATGCTCATCTAGATATCTTGCCTATAGGATCCTAAATTAATGAAATTTGCTGATTGAACTGCGTGCATTTGTTGACTATTTGTGGAGGTTAACATGAGCCTTTAGTTGCTCTTCTGTGATAGTCCTATTTGAATTTTATTTGTCGCTTAGATTTTTCTCATTTTAAGTAACCTAGGTCAGTCTAGAACCACCTTAAATAGAGGTCCTAAACACCTCCAGGACCATAGGTAAGGGACGTGTAGTGCACGCATAAGACACGAGTTAGAAGATACTAGAACGCTTAAGTAACAACTGAAAGATAGTAATTGGGTACTAAAGGAGATGATGACCTGTACGCTAATACTATGTGTAGCACTCCACCTGGGGAAAGTTACCAAGTATTGCATGGAAATGATCCTATAGGCTAAAAAACATAGGACCCCTTTAATTCTTGTTTTAAAATAATAGTTGTCTAAATTGCTTTATTTTCCTTTAAAGACTAATTCGCTTAATTAAGTTGGGCCGGGACCCACTGTTGTGGACTTCGAGGGGTGCCTAACACCTTCCCCTCAAGGTAATTTCGAGCCCTTACCCGATCTTTGGTGATGCAAACTAGTTTCATGAGTTAATTACTCTAGGTGCCCTAACACACCTTAATACGTTAGGTGGAGACTCTTCAAATCCCATATCCCATCCCAAAAGGAAGGAAGTTGTCTCAGAAATGTCGAAACCCCAATTTTGCACGAGAAAAAGGGGGCGCGACAATGTGATTGAGCTTTGAGTGGACCTTTGGAGCGAGGTAAGTGTCGTGGTTAACCTTGACTTGAGGGATTAGGATTTGTTTTTCTATTTTCTACATGTTTAGATGTTGGGTACAATGTATAAGTGAGGTGACGAGTACTTATGCGTTGTTGTCGAGTTAAAGCATGCGGTGGGACTTGTTCCTCGCAATTATTGTTTACTTTGATCATGTTCCATGCTTAGACAATTTATTTGTCAAATTGATCATTCTTACCTTGTTTATGGGCTTTTGTGATAATTGAGTATTGGTTTCAAAGTTGAAATTGGTATTGTGGAACCTTTGTGGAAGTAAGACTTGTTCTTGTTGATCCTATCTCCCTATTATTACTTGTTCATTATTATGTGATGAGGGAGAGTGTTAAAGTACGAAGGGTGATGTCGTGCCATACTGTGAGTATTAATGCATGAAGGGTGATGCCGTGCCATATTGTTAGTGTTAAAGCACGAAGGGTGATGTCATGCCATATTGCGAGTGTTAATTCACAAAGGGTGATGTCGTACCATATTGTGGGTGTTAATGCATGAAGGGTGATGTCGTGCCATGTTATGAGAGTTAATGCACGAAGGGTGATGTCGTGCGGTATATTTATATTGAGAGCGAGAGTAAAAGCACGAAGGGTGTTGCCGTGTAGTATCATTATTTCATTATGAGGTTGAGAGTAAAAGCACGAAGGGTGATGCCGTGCAGTTTTTTTCATTGTGCTTAATTGTTTTCACTAGTTAAAGGCATATTGACTGTTCTGGTTATCATTTCCGCTGTATCTCTTGTATCTTGTATCCCCTTTAGTATGTCCCCCTCCCAATAGTACATGATTAGCTTTTATCTGTTATTATCTTGTACATATATTGTTATTTGCACATGTTCATTATGTGAGTGTCCTGTCATAGCCTCGTCACTACATCGTCGAGGTTAGGATCGACACTTATAAGTACATGGGGTCGGTTGTACTCGTACTACACTCTGCACTTCTTGTGCAGATTTTGGTACCGGCATTAGTTGATCGTGAGGCTTAGCATTTTGGACTTGCTTATTGGAGACTCAAGGTAGACCTGCTGGCATCTGCAGACCTTGTAGTCCCTTTCTAGTTTCCCTATTTACTATTTCTTTTCATTCAGAACAATTGTATTTCTTTCAGGCTCTGTTTGTAGAAAATCTTAGAAGCTCGTGAGTTGTGATTCCAGATCCGAATTATATTAGAATTATGGGCTTTATGTTATTCCACATTTCAATTTTAGCTTCTATTTGGTTTAATTGATTCTGTTAGTGAATTGACTAAAATTGTCCTAAAGAATCCTCTAACGTTGGCTTGTCTAGCAAGTGGAACGTTAGGCGCCATCACGGTTCTGGTGGTGGGAATTCCGGGTCGTGACATGTATGTATGTATATATGTATGTATATATATATATATATATATATATATATATATATATATATAT